>PVIW01003928.1:0-149579 GCA_004026585.1 Noctilio leporinus
GTATTATGCTTAGTGAAATAAGCCAGTCAGTGAAGGACAAATATCATATGATCTCACCCATTACGGGACAATAATGAGCGAAACTAACAACAAGCAAAAAAGAACCAAGTAAAGGAATACAAGGAATAGGCCTTCAGTGGTCAGGGGGAACGGGGTAGGGGGGAGGGGGGCGGCAGAGGGAAAGAAGGGGAGCAGATTAGACAAGAACCTAGTATAAAGGAGCCATGGACATGGACAACAGGTGGGATTGACTTTGGGGGAAATGGGTGGGTAGGGAGGGGGACAGAGGGGAGCAAAAAGGAGATGGATGTAATACAACAATAAAATTTAAAAAGAAAACAAAAACCCAAAATATTAATAAAAAGTTTTAAGTAAGAAAAAAAAAAAACTAACCAGAAGTAGTATCAGATTCCACAGGTTAAGCAACCACTCCTACAAGACTACCCTCACCTCACACAACACACTTCAGATGCCAGTTACAAGTCCAGGTTGTTACTTGTACTACTGACTGACCTGCTATAAGAGGTCTCTGCAGAAAAAAAGTCCAGCCATTGTTAATATAATGAGAATGGGTTGAGAGACATAATTGGTCAGCATGTATACTGTGTGGCCATGGCATTCAAAATGATTGAGTAAGTAGAGCAATGAATCTGCATCAAATTTTGCATTACTTGAACATTCCTTCACAAAAAACTATTTGGATGATTCAGAAGGCTGCAGCTATGGGCAACTGGTGATTGGCAGCTTCATCACAACACCGCACCTGCTCACATATCATGTCCTGTGCAGAGGTTTACGGTGAAATGTCAAATCACCCAGGGGACTCAGCCCCCTTACAGTCCAGATATGGTGCCCTGAGACATGTGGCTTTTCCCCAAACTAAAATCACCTTGGAAAGGGAAAAGATTTCAAACCATTGATGAAATTCAGGAAAAAAGACAGAGCAGCTAATGACAACGGGTAGAACCATGTGAGGTCCAGGGTGCCTACTTTGAAGGTGGCTGAGGCATCATTGGCCTGTGAACAATGTTTCTCGAATCTTGTATCTTCTTCAATTAATGTCTCTATTTTTCATAGTATGTGGCTGGATACTTTCTGGACAGGCCTTGCATAACCTGTAGGTTCCGACAACCCCTGCCTCGGGTCTGATTAATTTGCTCACACAAAGTGGCTCACAGAACTCAGAGACACATTTTACTTACTAGGTGACAGGTTTCTTATAACAAGATGTGCCTCAGGAACAGATAGCTGGAAGCACAGGGCAAGGAATGGGAAGAGGATGAAGCCCTTCTATGCCCGCTGAGCACATCACCCTCCCTGAATCTCCCCATGTTCACCAACCCAGGAACTCTTTGATACCCCTCCTTTAGGGCTTTCATGGAGGCTTTGTTACCAAGGCATGACTGAATAAATCACTGGCCACCTGTGATTGATTCTACCTCTAGCCCCTCCCCTCCCTGCACGGGTGGGGTTCCAGCCCTCTAATCACAAAATTGGCTCCATTGACAACCAACCCCACCCTTAGGTGCTTTCCAAAAGTCACCTCATTAGTGTGTAACAAAAGGTACATTTATCCGTCTCATTACTTTCAAAATTTCAAGTGTTAGGGGCTCTGTATCAGAACGGGGTTGAAGACCAGATATCTGTTTCTTGTATCACCTTTCATTTCTACAGCACCACTTTCAAGAGGTTGCTAATCTACATTTCAGTATTTCCCATGTAAGAGATTTGCTTCACCTCAAAGGAGCTTTGACATCTATGTTAGAAAAATCTGTAAATTTTTAATTTAAGAAAAGAAAGCTCTTTCCTATTTCTGGACCCTTCCCCCATTCATCAGTTTTAAAGACCATGCCCATCAATAATAAGCTTAATTATATGTATTATTGTAAATACAATGTCTCCAAAATCCCAGTGGCTAAAAACAATGAAGGTTGCTCCTTGTACACGCCCATTGTGAGCTGGCAAGTTCTGCTTCTCACTGTCCTCACCTTTGAACCCAGGCTGGCAAAGCCACCACTCCCTGGAAAACTGTCAGTCATCCCTGCAGAGAGAAAGAATTCTGGGGAGTCTCATGCTGGCATTAGATATTCTGGCCCAAAGGTAACAGACATCACTTCCACCCAAAACTGTTGCACATAATCTTATCGTTTGTCTCCCCATTTTCTAAACTTCATAAGCAAAAATATGGACAGTACTGCCGAAGAGCGTGAAAATCATATAGATAAATCCCAATCCTCCCTATTAAATATAAGATGTGACAAAACCATCAAGATATTCATTCATGAAACTAGGGCCAGAACTCAGATCTTTTAAATCACAATTCAGAAACTTTATCCACCATGCTATGCTAGGGTTTTTGCACCAGGACAACGTAGTTGGGATTATATGACATTTACTTTGTATTGTTTCTTTTTTATAAGATTCAGGAGGGTTCGAAACCGTCAAAGCACTTGCCTTAAACTGAAAAGCAACTGCAAAATCATTTCACGGCCTTTTAAAATGTCTGACCTAGGAAAGATTAGATGTCTGGGAGGCTTTTATATTCTGAATATAGGGAACACAAAGGAAACAATCTTCTTAAGGCTTCAAGAAACGAGCAGAAAAACGCTTGATTCCTATTTTGTTATTTCAATTATCTTGTTGACACTCCAGGCCTTTGAGTAATAGTGGTGGCAACAGCTAGAGTTGAACAAAGATAAAAGTATAGATAATAGAGTAGCAGCCCCTGCAGAACCACACACTACACTAGAGTAAATGCTTTAGCTCAATCCTATTTGCTCACAGGCCTGTGCAATGTAATAAATGGTTCTGAAACACTTATTCCAAGTAGCTTTTGCTCTTGTTATTTTAAAGATAACTTAGCTGCTAAACATTTTGCTCCATGATGAAAAAGAACTCATATATGGGAAGAGGATTTAAACATTAAGATATGCTTACTATTTTTCTCCTGCAGATACAATTCACAGCTAATGAACTAAAGGCAATCTTCCACTCCTCCCTTGATTGTGAACATAGGAGTGTGTTTTTCCCCACCTTTAATCCATCCTGGTCATAATTACTTTTCTTAGAGATTATTATTCCCCTGCTCAAATCTTCAATGATTTCCCAATGTAAACACGATGAGATGTACAATATGCAACCAAATACACAAGGCCCTGCAGGGTCAGCCCCGTTTTCCAGACTAAACACAGCACTCACCTTCCAGCCTCCACTCAAGCAAGACAATCTTCTCTCCCTCAAAGCATAGGTACTTGCTCAGATCATTGCTTTCCAAAGCACACATGTTCAAAGTGCAGCTTGTTTTCCTGTTCAGCTAAAATTTTACTTTCTGTAAGAAGCCTTTCTAGATATCCCAGGGAGAATAAAACCCACGTTTTAATAGCATTTCGTTGGACCTCGATGATAACTCTTTTCATATTCTGTGTTCAGGCCAGCCTTTTGACAAATGTGTCTGATCTGCCCCCGACACAGGGAATGAACCCTTGGAAAGTAGAGAATATGATTCCTGATTCTTTATCTCTGATTCTACACAGCTCCTTGCACTCAGCTTGAGCTCCCCATACCCCCATGAAAGCATAAATAGTCAAAGTACTGGATCTTCTTTATCCCAAGGTCAAACAAGGTCCTGACCAGGTGCCTCCTTTATTTTCCCCACCCCTTCACAGAAATGCCATCTCTGCTTTAGTCCAGACCTGTCACCATCCCCACAGATCTAAACCAAAGTGAGAGCCCTGCTTGTCCTGGGTCCTCAGCCCAGCTCCCTTCATCTCCATCTAAAGTATTTTTCTACTGCCTAAAATTTAATCTTCGAGATTCAGTACTTCAAATATAACTTTCAAAGCTTTTAATTAAAATACAAACAACCTCATGGGAACAGGTACCTTAATTTAAACCATTATCAGACACTGTTTTAGCAAAGATCATGGAAAACAGGCTGAGAGTGGAGCCATTTTTTTAATAGGGTAGGAGATGTGCAGACCAGGCAAAGAAGAAATGGTAGTTGGTAGAGAGGGAGCTGCTGGGCATGGTGAGGAGAAAGCACCAAAAAATAGTCAACTTCCTTATATACTTGAGACAGATCAGATCTCCCTGAGACAGTGCCTCTGTGTGAAGCAATGTTTTAAGATCACAGGATATACATACCCATTGCAAATTAATAATGTGAACTGAGTTGAGACAAATGGAGTTCAAATAATTACAGAGTAATCAAGCTTTAATTCTAAAGGAGCCCAGAGATTGCAGTAAAACCCACAACTGTACAGGACACCTTCTCATCAGGAATTGTAGGCAAGGGAAAGTTAGCCTTATAAATAGGTTCCAATGATTCCTGGTGCCTAGATATAATGTGAACTGAGCCACTTTTTCTCTAAACTTATTTGATAGGGTTTTGAAAATCTCCATAAACCCAGCACCCTTGACATCAATTTATAGAAGCAACTGAGATTAACAGGCTCTGACCAAGGGCTCAGGGTCTCTTCCAAAAGACAGGCAGTATATCCACAGTGAGGAGCAGAAGATGAAATGCCTGAAAATTCCATGTTTAAAATCCCTCTTTCTCTACAAATCATACTTCCCTGCTGTCTAAAGAATTAATGAGAACCCTGTTCCTAAGTGTGACAACTGAGGTCACTGAAGATTAGATGTTACTATGAGCCCTCAATGTCTTCCCTGTAGAAAGCAATGAAATGGTCAAACTCCCACTCCTTTTGCTGGAATATTTACTGGTTGACTCTACAGGAATTCAGCTATAGAATGTGAGCAAAAAAGCTTTATCAATTACTTTTAGTCCTTAAAGAGGTAAAAAAAAAAAGGTTAGAGGCTCAAAACAGTTGAAGATTCCTTCTTGGTGCAGAGCTTGGAGCAGTGCGGCAAGGCTACTTTTAATTGTGTGTGAAACCCTTTGAATGGTTCTCTCTCTCTCTGTCAGGCATCCCGATATTTCCATTTCATTAGAATGTGGAAATGAATTCTAGTTCTATCTTCCCCCAGAGAAAAGACAGAGGCAGCCACAAGTTTGACAAACCTAAAGTTAGAGTTTGTACATGCAGCCAAGTTAGACTGTCTTACTGATATAGGTGACAATACTGGATACCTGATTTGAGACTTGATAAAATCATTGCCAGGTAACATTTACAAGAACACAATTGTATGAGATGGTAGACTAAGTTAAGGATAATGAATTATGCAGCTACAGCTGCAGGCCTCCAGTGCCTGCATTCTACCACAAGGGTGTCAAACTTATTTTCACCAGGGCCTCATCAGCCTTGCTGTTGCCCTCAAAGGGCCGAATGTAATATTAGGATTGGATAAAGGTAACTACTCCTTAACAGTTAAGTGAGCCAGGTGGAAACAAGGTGCCAGGCCAAATAAAACAAAGCCGAGGGCCAGATTCAGCCCATGGGCCTTGTGTTTGCCACCTGTGCTTATGAATACGTAAGAAAGGCAAAATCAAAATGGCAGACCAAATTAAAATGGCCCAAGTAACCGCTCTGGCTTTGTGGATGCTTCATCCTCGGTCACCCACCCACCCCTAAAAGCATATCCCAACCCTGCTGACCAAGGTAGAGGGAAAGCCTGCTGAGATGCTCAAGGTTGGGGCCAACTTTGATGCTGGTAAAATCCATTCCTCTTGAAGTTCCTCTCCAATGGCTTGGCCCTTGTTCCAGCATTCTTAGGGGTTGGAAATCATCACTTTCTTACACACACACACACACACACACACACACAGAATAAAACTCTACATATTTGAGCAAGTATAACGGTAAATTTTTTGTAAGGACAAATTACTTCCTCAGAGCCTTTCATGTCTAGTTTTATCTCTTGGGACCATGGAGAATAATCTACATTCCTCTTCCGTAAGACATGCCTTCTAATATTTGAACACTGTCATCTCAGCCCTTTAAGTCTTTCCTTCAGCTGCACAGCCTTATTTCTCCAAACATCCAGGTTTCATTTCCCCTTTGCCATCCAATTTTCTCCTGAATATGTCGTAGTTTCTTTATATTTGTCTTAATGTACATTCCCACAAACTGAACACAGTATTCCAACTAAGGTCCAGCCGAGGCAAATTAGAGTGGGTTCTTACTCCCCACGACCATGAGCACTTCTCTGAAGACTGGACTTCTGTTAGCCACATCAAGCTGTTAACTCACTCCTGCCAAGTAGAAGCAGCCATTTTGAAGTAGCCAAATCAAAATTCAAATCTGCTATTTATTACCAAATAATGATGTCCTTCCTTCTTTCATCCCTTTCCTAAAGGCCATCCATGTCTCATCCCATGTTAAGTTTAAGAAATGCTTAAGAAATGGGTAAATTTTTCTGTTTTGCACATTCCTTTATAAAAAGCTGAAAATTAATTTTATTTGCCCAAGATTCCCTAAAATACCCCAGATCAAAATCATCTTCTCAAAACACTATGCAACTTGGTGAGCTAATTATATAAACCTTTAAATCCCATGAAGGGATACCTAATAAGTTAAGCCATTAAATGTCAAATGGTATCCTGCTGAATTAATAATAATATTAGGGGAGAGAGGGTAGGTCTGTCATTAAAACCACCTGAGTTGGAATCTCAGCCACACAAATAAAGCACTGTTGGCCAGGACATCTTATTCCAAATGTCACTTTCCTTCGCTAGAAATGGAGATAATGCTCCCACCTTGCCATGTCCCTGCATAAAGTGCTTGACACAAGGCCTGGTCTAAGGTAAGCAGGCAGTAAATGCTGTTTCCTCTCATAGCCCAAATTATTCCAGCTTCTCTATCATTTCCCTTCATAGGTCACTAGCTCTTAGAGAAAGGAACTGAGACCTGCTTGTCTTCTTATCTCCCATATCCTTAACAGCTAGCAGGAGTAGGGACACACCTACTTCTTGAACATAAATGGAAATACCTAGCTTCAAATTCAGTCATATGTCATTCCGAAGAATCACATTTCTCTTCTGGCCTGTCAGTTTTACAAGGGATATTTGAAAATTCCCAGGAAATACCTAAGATTTTCTATTATAAAAATAATCGTCTCAAGCAGTCATCTTCAAATGATGCTCACCTAATCAGGAAGCCAGTTGACAGTGACATTTCTAATATTTTTAATGTTAATTCAGTGTTCAGCTCTATTTGTCTCCAAACTAATGGCATTCCAAGACATGGCTAAAACAGGAGAGGCAAGGGGAGGTGATGGAGAATGCCAATATCAGATACATCAAATTTCTGAGGTATGGGTCAGTCACCTAAAGAAAAGTTTTGATGGTCTCCAGGGTCTATCTTGAGCAATAAAACTAAGAGAGTTCACTCCCACGCTGCTGCAGCCAGGCTGAGGTAATTGTTACTGTGATGGCTTTAGCAATTTGAGTGGGAGAAGATAAGAATTCCGAAAGAGACTGTTTACTGGAAAGCATCCCAAATACTGCATTAATCTGCTTTTCATTTGGCAAGCTTTTCTTTCATTAGAAATGCCACGCTCTGTAGTTCATGTCAAAGCAAAAATGCCTCCGAGAAGGCAGCCACCAAGTGGAAAGAACTGGGCCCTGGAACAAGTTCAACTGAGTTTGATTCCCAGGTGTGGTACTGACTCACCGTGGAACTGTGGGCAGTTTTCCTCAGCCTGTTGGAACCCCAACTTGCTCACCTGTGAAGAGATGATAATTGTCCTGCTGTGGTGTATGAATAGTTGAGATCAGCCCTGGGCCCAGGGCACATGCTTGCTATTTGCTTATGTATTTATGCTTTATGGTTCAGATGGTCATCTTTAAAACAAAGGCCATAATAGTACTAACTTCACAGCGTTGGCAATGAAGATTTAAATGAATGAATATATGTAGGCTGATTAGAACAGTATGTAGCACAGGGTAAGTGCTATGCAAGTGTTTGTTACCATCATCATCTTCTTCTTCTTCTTCTTCTTCTTCTTCATCACCATCAAGGATTAAAGGACACATGGAAAGGGTGCCCTGCACAGTGACTTGCACCTGGTACCTAGGACATGCTCCATAACCATAAGGGGAAACCTCCCCCCAACAACTAGAAACTTTGCACTGGGCTCTATAGAAACTCCTTGGGTGGGAGGACCTATTCTGCAATCACATAGTCAGAATTTTGGAGAAAGAAGAATAATGCAGAGAAGCCAGTTTACAAAGAAAAAGAGTGAGGGAGGTAGAGGAGGGGAGCTGGTGGGGGAGATGGAGAAGGGATAAAGTGGCACAGGCCACAGAAAGAAAAATTGCCGACTTTGGACTGAGATTACTGCAGTTTGGTTGGTTCTTTGCTTTGCCAAAATCATGCTGCCTTTTAAATGATAGCAGGTTGAGTAACACCTTCCTACAGAGTTCAAACTGTCAGGTGGCATCTGATCTTCTTTGAGGTTTTTAATAAAGATGAAGTAAAGAAGAGACAGGTTCAGATGCTGTGAGCAGGTGCCAGGTGGAAAGAAGATGGCTCCTGAGAGTATCCCTAGGGCCCTAATTGAGAGCAGGGAGGCACCACCTCCCTGCGGACAGTGGCACAGATACCCACTCCCCACAAAGCCGAATCCGTCCAGCTTTGCCTCCGTGGTTCATTTTAAACACTGCTTTTAGATCCCAGTTGAGATTTGTTTTGTTTTATATGGACAGCATGACTGTATTCCGGATTCCTTCTTTCTCAGCCTGGGGAAGGAGAGCTCTTTCAAGCGAATGTGGGGTCACTTACACCAGGGGGAAGCAGGATATTTCTCTTCTGAATGGAAATACATGACTGTACTTCCATGGGTTTCCTTAATTTCCTTGCCCTTAGTCAGAGACATGGATTTGACGGAGTTTTGCCTTTCAAATCAGTTTTCACTTCAAGAGCTAAGGATTTTTAAAAGTTCAGTTTACCAAAGAAATTAATTAAAAACATAAGAAAAAATTAGGGAAAAATCAGCCCCAGATTAAGCACAAAATCTTGAGTCTAGGTTCTATTCCATGTTGGAATTCCAAGCCTCATTGGTAGCTAAAAGGTATTAGTCTGCCAGGAAATACTTTCATGAGGAACCAAGGGAGAACAAGGTAATAGTCTTAATACAGTGTGTAATATTTTGCAGCTTTGTCCATGCCTATGTACCTTGTGGACTCACAAGTCAATGCTTAAAAGAGAGGGCTACACATCTGAAAAGGGACAGAAAATGTACTGACCTCCCTGCCCTGATCTGACATCCATGCATACCCCAAAATGGGGAAGACAGCATCACCTCACTTCTGCCTGCCTCATATCAAGCACTCAAGAAAGGACTCAGAGGCCAAAGAAAGAACAGAACCAGGAGAAGCTGCCCACTGAAAACAAATTCTGTGTCCCCTCTGAAGGCAACCCATCTGTCAAGATGGAGGTGGAGCAGAGGAAGAAGAAACACCTCAGGAACCCATAGGTGGTAGACAGAACTGGACAGCACACAGAAGATAAGCCCCCTAGGAATTCCACTGGAGGTGACTGGGAGGACACGAGGGTTTGCAAGAGCCAAAAGGATAAAAGTCTAAAACTACTGGTTATTGCCACTTATGTGACCCCCTTTAAAACTCCAGGCTAGTGTGGCCTGAGAAAATGAGCTGACATTGGTAATATCACTACCTTCTGTTCCCTTTGTACCATTTAATCTGCACACTGTCTTATAATGAGGATCCCTAGTGGGCTGTGTTCATCCAGACTAAATTCGCTTCTGCTTCAGGGGCTCCCAGTAAGAGAAATATGATTCTTGATTCTTAGAATTTAATTATCTGCTCTTCATATAGTAAAGCAATTCAAACTGTTGTACCACTGGGATATGTTATTGGTGTTGCTTTTGGGGGGAGTCTCTTTTTTTTCTTGTTTTATTAAAATTTATTAGAGAGATTTTTTTTACCTTCTTTTATTGTTCTTTTATAGTTGTCCTAATTTCCCCCCTTAGCTCTCCCCTATCCCATTAGCCCCACTCCCAGAGTTAATCCTCATCCTGTTGTCCATATCCATGGTCATTTACACTTAGTCCTTGACTAGACCCTTCCCCTTCTTCCCTTGTTATTCCCCTCCCTGCTCTCCTCTGATCTCTGTCAGTCTGTTCCTTGTTTCCATGCCTCTGGTTCTATTTTGCTCATTTGTTTGTTTTGTTTATTAGGTTCCTCTTACAGGTGAAATCATATAGCATTTGTCTTTGCTGCCTGGCTTATTTCACTTAGCATAATATTCTCCAGTTCCATCCATGCTGTTGCAAAAAATAAAGATGGTATAATATTTGAAAATCAATAAACTTAATACACCACATAAACAAAAGACAAAAATCACATGATTATATCAATAGATGCTGAAAAAGCTTTTGAAAAAGTATAGCACCTATTCATGATCAAAAGTCTCACCAAATGGGAATAGAGGGAGCATACCTCAATACAATAAAGGACACTATGAGAAACCCACAGCCAACACCATACTCAAACGGCAAAAACTAAAAGCTTTCCTCCTAAGATGAGGAAGAAGACAAGGGTACCAGTTTTCACCACTTTCATTCAGCATAGCATTGGAAGTTCTAGCCACAGCAATCAGACAATTAAAAAAAATAAATAAAAGGCATCCAAATTGGAAAGGAGAAGTAAAACTGTCATTATTTGTTGACATGATAGTGTATATAGAAAATCCTATCCTATAAGCTCCACCAAAAAACTACTCACGTAGTAAGTGAATATGGAAGAAAAGCAGGATACAAAGTCAATATTCAGAAATTAAAGGCATTATTGTGTTACTTTTTTTTACAAGTAATGAATTATCCATTTTCTCAGTCAGTGTCCCTTGCTAACAGTCACACACTTTTGAAAAATAGCAGGTCAGGGTTAGGGGCACAGTGTGTATACATGAAAGAATTTATCTGCAAAGAAGCAATAAAATATGAAAAAAAACATCAGATCAATTAAACAAGTAGACTGTTGGACTGAGATGGTTCTAGTACCTTAGCATTCTATGCTAGCTAAGCAAGACCTAAGCCTGTAAATGCTCAAGAAATCAAAACCTACAAACAACCAATCACAAGGAACCAACTCAATTCTCCAAAATAATAGAAATGCTTATGCTCCAGCCAATCAGATAATCCTCTTCCATTGCTTACACATCTTCACTATACTGGATGTGTGTAATACATTGACAATAACTTTGCATCTCCTTATTTCACATGTTTCTTATTAATTTTTAAAAACTATGTTTCTAAGGTTATGATTGAATATCATTGTTTCAGATATAAAGTAGTAAATTCTGAGAGCAACCATCATGTCAAAGAAATACCATATTAAAGCAATCATTGTTTCTGGACCATGTGCAGGACCAACTGCTAAGGAAATTGTGGATTCAATAACACCCGTTTGCGTATAGTTTACAATGTGAAGAAGGTATATGATGCTGATCTTGACGTTGTCATACCAACAAGAAAAACTCATAAGGTACACAAGGATCACACAAATCCAAATATTATACACAGAATCCAGGAGATCATCAATGAAGATCCAGGAAAGTCAATGCACTCCATAGCAAGAGAACTGCAGATGTTGCATGCAACAGTTCACAAGATCATTGCTGAAGATATCAGATACAGATCATATGTTCTTAGAAGAGGCCAGTTTATGACACAGCAGACAAAGGAAAGGCACTTTGAAAAAGCAAGAAACTGCTCACAAAATTGAAAAAGAAAGAAAAACACCCATGAAAAGAATTTTCAGCAGGACCAAATAGTCAACAGAAGAAACAACAGGTGACTCTGTGAGAATCTTAATGAAGTCCCAATTGTCATGAAAATGAAGTTTCCTGCTGCAGTGATGGTGATAGGTGTTGTCAGCAATGAAGGAGACATCATGACTCTGCATTTGTTTCCACAAGACTTGAAGGTGACTGCTGATGTTTCCCTTGACATTTTGAGAGAAGTAGTTGTGCCCTGGATAAAGCAAGTCACAAATGGACATCATTTTATCTTCCAACAAGATGGTGCACCAGCTCATAATGCCAAGAAGTTGCAAGAATGTCTCAGTGTTAATGTTCCTGAATTCTAGTCAAAGGAAATCTGGCCACCTAGTTCACCAGATACAAATCCTTTAGACTATTATGGATGCAGCATTTGTGAGAGAGAAGTTAATAAACAACCTCATTCCAATAAAGAAGCTGTTCAAACTAAGATTGAAAACATGATGATGTCCATGGATAAAGAAAAGTTCATTAAAATGTGCTCAAGATTCCTAAGTTGGATCAAGTCTATTATTGCAGCAAATGGAGACTTTTTTGAACAATTTGAAAAATAATGACTATGTTTATGTATTTACATACAAGAATAAATTTATTTCAAAATATAACACTTATGTGGCATGTTGTTTATTTTACTAAAATTTTGCCAATTTATCGCACGTACCCTGCATAACCTTTTCCCTGGTCCCTCTTGGTGGTGCACCTAGCCACTTCCCCTGTGGCACTGCCCAATTTAAACAGACTTTTCTCAAAAAATTGCAAGAATTTTAAGAGACCTCAGTTTATCTTTTAACAGAACTAATCAACACCAGTCCAAAAGAATTTTTTAAATGTTAATTATTAGCTAGATCGCAGCCTTAACCTGCCTGGGCCTCAGTTTCTTTATGAGTTTAAATAAACAAACAAACAAACACCACCTTGCAGAGAAGATCTCCTATTTCTTTCCTCTCGGAGTTTTTATGAAGGCCAAAAAGAGATTATTTGAAACATCCATTTTAACCTGCAAAGAATCCTTAAAAATAAGGGCTGTCTAGTTTATTGGTGTAATGGAACTTTGCTTTTAGGTAAGTTAAAATGCCTACTTCCCTAACTGTTGTTAAATAATAAAATTCAACCAAGTAAATCTACAACCTAATTGTTTATATTAAGCAATTCATGAGTCAGGCAGCATCCCATCTAGTAAGGAGAAGGGCACTCCAAGGGGTTTTACAGCATGGAAGGTTTTTAGAGGAAAGAGTATGGGGCCAAGGAATTGTTAGCAAAGGAAAACAAAGGACTGTCTGTAGACCAGAACATCATCTTTTGGGGGGCAGGGGGTAACAAGTGTTATATTATGAAAATTGGCTCTTCTTTCTGCGGGGGTTGGCGAGAGTCCATGTGACAGATGACTCCATTGGTGTTGACTTGTGGATTCCAGACTGGTGGATTAAAGTTACATTTCTGGTGAAGGTTAAAAATGCAGTAAGCTCAGCTATTAAGTCCAGGTTAATTGTTATGGGCTTTAGCACTAGGCACACTAGACATAGCAGGCACACCATTTGGGGCATGTGGTATTCTTTTTAACATTGTGATATTACAATTTAAAAATCTACAAGATATACCATTCCAGCTCATAATTTCTATGTGATTACATGAAGTACAGAGGCCAAGAAAAAGACCAAATCATTTCCCATCATGGTTTCTGGGCAGTTTTAGCTTACAAAAGAAATCTTTGAGTAATGTTATTTTATAATATCTGATATTAAGCTTTCTTTCAGAGAGCAAAAAAAAATATGTGCCAATACTAAGTTGATCTTGTCCCTGTTATCTTAGATGCACACAGATATCTTATTAAGGAACTTGACAAATCAATATGCCACCAACATAGTGACAGTGGCCACACATACCAAAAGTATGACTAAAGCATCCTTCCCATGAAAAGACCTAGTGGCTTATAGTGAACAGAATAAGAAAGAAATTATGAGTTGTGCATGGTGACAGCAGAAGTAGGTCATCTTTTTAAATCCCATTTCCTCCAAAGTTTCTTGTTAATAGAAACTTAACATCCAAAAAGTAAGTTTCCATATTGCCTAGGGGGAATGATATTAAGTAATTTAAATATTTTTCAAATAACTTTCCTTAATATCCTCTGTAACTGAGAAATCTCACAGGCCTGTAAATCTTAGCAAAGTCATTGTTTCCAGCTCTAAACCCTGCCTTTGGGTTTGGATTTCTCTCTTCTTTTATGGATGAATAACATTTTTAATCAAGTTGTCTTTCTTGTTACTCTGGGAACCAGGCTTGTTTTGAAAGAACATAATCCTCCATTTCATGCTCCCTGGCCTTACCTTCTCTCTCTCATCCCTGCTAGAATATGAGGCTCACATTCCAGGACCTGTGTGACATGCAGAGACACTGTGAGGTAGGGCAACCTGCTTCTGAAATCTTCAGAGAAGGGTCACCTCAGGGAAGATGCTTCATCTCTCTGACTCTGGTTCCTAACTGTGAACCATGGACAACAGTGACTCTAATAAGAATCAAATAAGATTTCACTCAATAATCCCCTCCTCTCTGCTGCTCTCCTGTCCACTTTCCCCTCCCCACCTTGTGTCCCCACTGTGGTGTGAATAAAGTTTGATCACAACATTTTAGCCCTCTTCCTTGTTTATATTTCTGTCCCTTTTTACCAGACTAAAATCTTCTAGGGGACAGGACCTTTGCCTTATTTATTTTAGGAATCACCAAATCATGCTCACTGATGTGTGTTACATAATGGGCTCAAAGGAAAGTCTGATGAAGAATTAATTTGTTAGTTGACTAGTTGATTGATTGAATGAATGCTACAGATGAAAGTACCTTATAAACCTCCAATCACTAGACAAATGGAAGCTACTGTTACATGGAATCCCACAAATTAACTTTGAACTTAAAGTAATTAGTCAATTGCTCAAAGTCAGCAGGTAGCACACCTGATAAATGGTCTCATTTCATGGCATCCTTAGATTTTATTTGTTTATTTGTTTAACCCAGACAGCTAACAAAGATTTATGCAACCTAAAACAATAATATGCTAATAAAACCAGTCCATGCAAGAGAAATATTGAGAAAGATTCTGCTGGTTAAATTGGTGTCTCCTTTTGGGGATGCAATGATGAAATAACATACTTTAAATTCTTCCTTGGGTGCAAACTGGTGCCCTGGGGGTATCATGAATACTAACATCAGCACTAAGCACTGAGTGGCCTGTCTTCAGATGCCCATTCTGTTTTTACCAATTGCTTTTGGTGAGACAGTACTTACAGAAAGTAGCTGGGGGCCCTGGCTCATGGCACAGTGGATAAGGCACCTGCCTGTGAACCCAAAGGTTGTTGGTTTGATTCCTAGCCAGGGCACATAACCAGGTTGCAAGCCAGGTCTCCAGCCAGGTCCTTAGCTGGAGGCAGGTGAAAGACAACCATATATTGATGTCTCTCTCCCTCTCTGCCTCTCTCCCTTCCCCTCTAAAAATAATAAATAAAATAAAATAAAAAAGAAAGTAAGTAGCTGGATGTTTGGGGTTTTCTTTTACATTATTCAGTTAATGAAAAGTAGATACCAGCTACATGTTGGCTAAGTACAAGAACTGCAAATAAGGATTTCAAGGTGGAGTGTGGATTGCACAGGAGGGTCTTGACAAGAACACAAATACCATCATCAAGGCAGAATGTAAATGTCATAGACAAAGTTAACTCCCCAGTGCAATGGGTCTAGAGGCAGAGAAATAACAGGTCAAAGAAGATCAGAAAAGACTTTGATATTGGTTATAAAAGTTAAGCTTTGAATGGTACTTCAATCCACAGGGCTCGGGGAAGTGGCAGTTCTGAGGGGCGTGATGCTGTACAAAAAGTCCTGAAGGGATGACCAGCTCAATGACTGTCTTTGCTGTGCATTTCCATTCCATTTCATCTGCTCCTGGTATACTAACTTGTCTAGTAATAACCAATTTGACATTAGCTGCATTTCATGTAAAATAACATGAATATTATTGCTGCAAATATCCCTCCCTTTTCACTGCAGCAATAAATATTATTTTGAAGTAATGGATTAAATACTACATTTATGTAATATCCTTAGAGAAAATATTCAAAATTTGAAATACACTTTAGATAAACTATAATTATATTGTCTTTAATTTTATTAGCATTCTAAGTAAATGATTCTCAGTCTTTTCTGCAAATGATCTGTGCTTAACATGTAAAAAAAACCTTTAATTATGATAGCATAACATTTTGCCAACTTCTACCTCATTTGGTCCTTGCCAAATTCCAATGTCTAGCATTAGAATTAACTTCTTTGGAATATTTTTAACAGCTGGGAAATGCAGCTGCATAACTGTAGAACATTTCTGAACTCCCATCAAATTCTAGAACAAGCTCTTCAATCTGTGATAAAAATAAAGAATTGGTTTAATGGAATGTCTTCCAAACTGGTGTTCTGTGGGATAATAGGTATTTCATTTTTAAAAATGGGACATGTAAATGAAACAAAATTAATTAGAACTTGTTGTTTTCTTTGCTTTATTTTATCCATAAGACTTCTAAGAGTCATTAGTATGTTCTCATGAGTTGTGGGTCTCCAAAGAAGGAACATATGTCCTCCATATATATTTTATAATGAAACATTTTTAGCTATGTCTACTAATTCCCAGAATGTTGTTTTTAAATATATAAATCTGAAAATCAACTTATCTAATAAATTACACTAGATTATAGGTAATTCTTCAAGTCAGCTTTGGGAGACAAGTTGATCTCCATAGACTTTTCTGCCTTCATCCAACAAAAAGCATGCTGAGCAAAAACAAGACTAACAATCCAAAAGCAAGTGTTATATGAATTATGTGACAAATGTCACTTAGGCAATTCTTTCAAAATACCAAAACAAAAACTTAACTTCAAATATTAATTCCATAGAAATATTGAAATTGTCCTAAAGAACAAAATATATTTCATGTGCTAATAAATTGGTAATCAGATATTAAGTAGATACACAAGCTATTTTATATAGGTTTCCTCACTTGCTAACACTCACCATAATATATATTTTAATAGCTTACAAATGTCTTTATACAAATCCACTCCTCAAGTCAAAAATTGCTTCAATGAACCTGCATATACATGCCAGAAAAAAAACATTTATGCGGCACAAAATCCTTAGAAAAAAGTCCCCTGTTAGCAGTTCTCAAGACAGGTTTGGGGCTTATGCACTCTGACAAAAATGCTGTGCATTATCACTGTCACTCCTCTACATCACTAAGAAAAATCTACTGAAACGTAGCAAGGCCTGTGAAGAAAGAGGTCCATAAAAGTGGGAAAGCTCAAATATTAGCATAAAATGGAGAAGAGATGTGGCTCATGAAGAGAGGTAAACATGTGAAAAACCAACTCAGCTACGCACATGTCCCCACCTGCCAAATCTATGATCTTTTTAAATGTATAGAAAGCTTCCAAATATATTTCAAAATGTGGTTCCAGATATCTTTACTGTATTTTATAGGTATGAAAAGGGATTTAGTTACATGAGGGAAAATTATTTTGTGTTTTGCGGTGGGCTAGAAATTCTTTATAATTTTTCCCACTTAAAATAATGGGATACAGGCTAGCTCTGTACAAAACTTTGATAGCCAAAATATTTGCTTAGATTTGGATAAAAAAAGGATGCCTGATTATGTATTTGAACTATTCCTGGAGTAGGTGGTTTATACCTGCCAAAATAGTTATCACTTTTTCCAAGTAGATACCTTGGGAGTATAGTAATATGTAATATTATTCCAACAATGCTGCCATTACTCAGAGCATTTTTTATTTTCAAAATTGTACTTAGGTAATACCAAATAAATTAAATAAAAACTCTTAAGATAGCATGCAGAATGAAAGCCCCTTATTGTTTAAAGGCAAAACAGCAAGAAACACAATATATTTTCAGTAGTTACATGGTGATAAAGGCCATTTAAAAACATTTTCAATGGAAAAAAAATGATTTATAAATCAGTTTACAGAAGATTTAAAAATAGTGTTTAATGCCAACTTTAGCTATAATAACTAAAAAGAAAAAAATGTATCCTCTATCATGTTTTTGCTTCAACCTATATCCTCTGCTCCTTGCCTTTCGGAGAAAAGATAGCATTGTAAGCTTACAGTCTTTTTGAATAAGGATCAAGGATCAAGATCTTCCTTAATGTAACCTCTTTCCATACATGTCTGAGTGGAAGGAAAACCAGCTTCCCAGAAACTCCCTGGTATGTTGGGTGGAATGTAGTGGAATAGATGTCTTTAATATCCTTTTTTAAATTGCCTTTAGTTTGAGTAATAGACTTTTAAATTTCCTTAGTGGTGAAAAGAGTTAAAGATATTCAGAGTGAGATCTGGAAAATAAGATTTAGTGGTCCTTCCAAGAAATGGTATTTTCATCAACTTGGGGGGATGTATCTCTTTGTAAAGTAATGACACCAAATTTCTTGTGTGACTTATGAGCTGGGTCTGAAATCAGTAGGATAGGAGACATCCCAGAGTATTTTAATCAATGGCAGCATCATTAGGAAAGATAACCTTTTCCAAAATGAATGTGAATAACATTTTTATGAACATTTGAATATGGTTCAAAATAACTCTCACTTTTTTCACATTTTTTTTTTTTCAAAAATGACTTGTCAACTCAAAGTAAATCCCTAAAGAATTTGGTACCCATTTTCATTCAAATGGAATATTTCCCTTTCAAGTATTATTTGGAAGCAGAAATGACACTTACTCTGCCTATTCTGGCTCCCTCCCATTTACAATGTAGGAAAACAAAAATCCTAAGAGGAGATTTTTTTTAAATAGACGAGAAATGAGAGGTGGTCAACAGATATTGTTTGACCTGAAGATCAAACAGATTCACAAGGCAAGGCAAAGATTGTTTCAGAATCACCCAATACTTCCAAAGCAACCAGACAAATCTCTGATGGCTTTCAATCATAATATTTATGTTACTTGAATTTCAAGTAACCTTAAAGCTACAGTCCTTTTGGGCCTAAGCAATAGAGCAATGGGCACTTAAGACACATGGGTTGCAGTCCCATTCAGCTAAAGGGCCTTGATCTACTGAGAACAAAGAATTCTGTTTTGTTCATTAATAAATCTCAAGTACTTTCAATATACATTTCTAGGTGCTCAATAAATACTTGAAATAAGAAGGTTTAATGTCTCTAAGCTTTGATGTCTTTATCTGTTAAATAAAGATATTAGCTTAGACCAAGAGATTCTAGTTCTAGGGTGTACTAACAAACAGATGCTCATCTTTTTATTTTTTCCTCCCCTTTTCAATGGCAGAAGTCCCTCCCCAGACTACACAAAGGACTGATGATCAGCCTTCTCCACCTCTTGCCTGATTACCATCTGTATAATCAACAGGCACTTCGTTTTCATGAACTCAATATTTTCCAAAAATAAAAAGAAAGTGGAGCAGAAACCACTGGTTACCTACAAAATATGCATGCTTTCCTTTTTTTTTTTTTTTTTTTTCCAGTAGCATAACTCAGTTTGGGACTCTGTAATGTGTTCAGCTAAAAAAGACAAACAGTATTTCCCCACCTCCTTTGTGGTTGCTATAGTTAGTTGTGTGACACATTCCTGGCCTAAGAAATGAAGTCAGTAAAATTTCCTAGAAGAATAACAGGGTTAGCTGATAGTGCTGCATTCTGGTGGAAACATGGCAACACTGCTGAGATGCTGGAGGTGGGAGAGCCATTCAGGAACCTCCAGTAAAGCAGTAGGGAGGGATCAAAAGAAGCACTGTCAGTTAAGGCTTCCACCAAGCTTCATTGATCTTTTCTATTGTCTTTTTAGTTTCTATTATTCATTTATATTCTAATCTTCATTAATTTCTTCCTTCTAGTAACTTGGGGCTTCATTTGTTCTTCTTTTCTGGTTCCATGAAATGTAACGTTAGATTGTTTATTTGAAGGTTTCTTGTTTCTTGAGGTAGCTCCGTATTGCTATGAACTTCCCTCCGAGGGTAAGGAGCACAAAGCTTTTGGATTTACTTACTTGAAAAATCTTATTTGAACACTTAAATACATAAAGCAAATATTCACAGACCTAGAGGGAGAAACTGAGAGTAATACACTAATAGTAAGGGACTTTAATACCCCACTTATATCAGTAGATAAGTCAGACAGACAGAAAATCAACTAAGAAATGTGGGCCTTAAATGACATATTAGAATAGATGGACTTAATAGACATACAAAGAACGTTCCATAGAAATGCAGCAGAATATGCATTCTTCTCAAATGCATATAGAACATTCTCCAGGATTGATCATATGCTAGGCCCCAAAACAAGTTTCAATCAGTTTAAGAAGATTTAAGTCATATCAAGCATCTTTTTCTACCACAATAGTATGAAACTAGAATTCAATTACAAAGAAGAAATTAAAATAATCACAAATCTGTAGAAATGAAATAACATGCTGTTGAATAACCAATAAATACTTCATTAAATAAATCTTAGAAGAAATCAAAATATACCTCTGCACAAATGAAAAAGGAAATAAAACATATCAAAATCTGTGGGATGCAGCAAAAATACTTGTAAGAGGGAAGTTCATAGCAATACAGAGCTACCTCAAGAAATAAGAAATCTGGCCCTGGCTGGTGGCACAGTGGATAAAACACCAGCCTGCAAACCCAAAGGTCACTGGTTTGACTCCCAGCCAGGGCATATAACCAGGTTGTAAACCAGGTCGCCAGCTAGGTCCATAGCTGGAGGCAAGTGAAAGGCAACCGTACATTGACATCTCTGTCCCTCTCTGCTTCTCTCCTTTCCCCTCTCTCTAAAAATAATAAATAAAATCTTTAAAAAATAAATAATAATAATAGTAAATAAAATCTTTAATAAATAAAACCAGGAACAAGACAAGTATACTCTTGTCACTTTTATTCAGTATAGTATTAGAAGGCCTTGCTACCACAATTAGGCAAGAAAAATAAATTAAAAGCATCCAAATTAGAAAGAAAGAAGTAAAACTATTTGCAGGCAACATGATGTTATAAATAGAAAACCCTAAGGATTCCACCAGAAAACTATCAGAACTAATCACAAATCTAGTGAAATCGTAGGTAGAAGATCAACACAGAAAAAAAATGTTGCACTTTGATACACTAACAACAAGCTATCCAAAAGATAAATTAAGAAAACACTCACATTTACACTTGCACCAATAAGAATAAAATAGCTAGGAATAAATTTAATCAAGGAAGTAAAAGACCTATACACTCTAAATTATAAAGCATTGATGAAAAAATTGAAGACACAAATGAAAAGTTATTTCGTGCTCATAAATTGGAAGAATTTGTGTTGTTGAAGTGTCCAAAGCAAATACAGATTCAGTGAAATCTGTCAATTCCAATGGCATTTCTCACGGAAATAGGACAAAGAATCCTAAAATTTTATTAAACCACCAAATACCCCAAGTAGTCAAACAGACTTGAAAAATAAGAACAAAGTTTGGAGAACCTCACTACCTAATTTCAAACTATATTACAAAGCTATCATAATCAGAACAGTATATTATTGGCATCAAAACAAACATACAGGTCAATGGAACAGAATAGAGAGTCCAGAAATAAACCCACACACACATATGGTCAATTAATGTATGGCAAAGGAGGAAAGAATATACAATGGAGAAAGAAGAGTGTCATCAATAACTGGTGTTGAGAAAACTGGACAATCAAATGCAAAAATGATAAAACTAGACTATTAAACCATACATAAACATTAACTCAAAATGAATGAAAGACTTGAATTAGAGGGGCTATTGCATAGGCATTAGTACAAATACTTTTTGATAACTATTTCCATTAAAGAAACTATCATTGTCTAACTTCTGGATTCTTAACTTCATTTTCAGTGATTGAAATGCTAGAAGCCCCAATTCCAGATAGCCTTGAGAAGCAAGCACACTTTAATATCTCTGAACTTCAAATTCCTTCTTAACAAAATGAGGGGGTAGGATTATGTTCCACTGCAAGAATTTACAACATGGGATTTAATGCTCAAAATGAGTTACCCAGATGATAGAGAAGTTCAAGCTAGATGGGATGATGTGGTAACCCCAATAGTGGGAGCAGCAAGAAGCCAGTACTACTTCCAGGCTGCAAAACAAAGAGAGGAAGCTGAATCGCTGGAGCTGTGGAGAGTCCATTAGCCAACAACAAGGGCTGGAACCATGGTGAACCTGTAAAATAAGAATGAGAACCATGGAATGGATTCAGTTAATGCTAGAAAGTCAGTGCAAGTCAGAGAAGGGGGAGAGGAACTACTTTGGCTTCTTGCTTTTTAGTCCCTTCACTGCCTAAACTCATGAGAAGCCAGCAAACAACAGTTTGGGAAACAACAGCCTTCATGGGTTATCCTCTCCTTTATAGAAATCACACCAAAAGTACAAGAAAAAGGTGTGAGGCTGAGCAGGGCAAAGGTCACCACAGTCTAAACCAAAGGTATCCACATTTTTACAAGAGTAGGTAACATGAACATGAAGGCCCAAGTCAGATGACTACTTGAACTGATAATGACAGCTAGAAAAAATCAGTGACTGACATATCAACATAAAACTTTACCTACATAAAAGGCAAATGAATCCCAAGGCATTATTCGTACCCACAATCTTTTTATTCATTAAGTAGGTCTGGAGCAATTTTAGCTGATTTAAAACAGTTCAAAATCATGTAATTAATACAACCATGTCTGTTACATCTGCTGACATGATTTCTGACAACTGTATTCAATAGGAGCTAATGTATGTGTGTGCCCTTGTTTGATCATTTTTTTAATCCAACCAACAGTTCCAGGCAACCAGAGCCCAGGGGTTAGGTAGCTGAGCTGGTCTGAGGGATCTTCCTGGCAGCTGGGCCAACACACCACAGTTCTCCTGATTGTAATAGTCTCTGTTTCTCCAGGGTGATGCCTGCACCCTCCACCGGAGAAGAGAGCCCAGAACCTTCAACGTAGGTGGTGTAATGGTCACACTGCTCATGACAACATTGTCAATCTCTGCCAGGCCACAGGGCACTGATTCTTGGTGAGGCAGTTCTTGCGCCTAGTTCCTACAATCATGCAGATGGTTCATAACGGAGCCCAGGACAGCTAAGAAGTATCTCCTGAGTCCTAGCAATCATCCATCCCCAATCCTTGGTGTGTTTGGGGGGACAAAACCTATAAAGTAAAATCTTTAGGTGCCAATTAGAGAGAGGTCAGATCTGTAACTCCTCACCCACTCAAACAACCATTATTGTGTCTTGTTCTCTAGAAGCCTGCTGGGCACAGGGCACCGGCCAATGGAGCTCAAAACTGGCAGGGGAAGCCTGGCACTTCTGTTGTGTTTGAGGATCATTGTTATGCCCCACTCCCCAGATGTGAATTTAAAATGGCCCACATAAGCACAAACTCATGTTTTTCACCATCAGCCCAAGGAAATGCTGTAATTCCATGAGTAAGAAACCCCTGTTCCCATTTTTCAGGCTTTCCTCCTCTTCCTCCTCCTCCTCCTCCTCCTCCTCAGCACCCAGAGTTCCAGCCACAGGGTGACAGTAGCTGGTGGGGAGGGGTGGGGGGCATTGCAATGGCTGAGCAAACAGGCTCCCATTTCAGCCTGAGCTGCAAAAAACCCACCCAGCAGAAACAGGAGTGTTCATCAGTGAGGTGACAGACAAACCGAATTTTGTTCATGTCTTTAAAAAATATACTCCAAGGCCCTGGCTGGTAGCACAGTGGATAAGGCGCTGGCCTGCGAACCCAAAGGTCGCAGGTTCGATTCCCCAGCCAGCCAGGGCACATACCCAGGTTGCAAACCAGGTCTCCAGTCAGGTCTGTGGCTGGAGGCAGGTGAAACGCAACCATACATTGACATATATATTTATTTATTTATTTTATATATACACCCTGAGATATCCCACCTCAACCAACATAAGCATTTAGGAAGGAATAAATACACGGGCAATTGTCAGGTGAAAGAGAGAAATCCATGAAACTAGCTGGGAGACTTTATCTGAAACAAATTTTCTTTTTAAGGAAGGCATTTATTTAAGGTAATTAAAGGTGTCTATCTTGTTTACATTAACATTTTTATGTTGGAAGGTTAAGGTTTGGGAGCAAGAATTGTTGCTATTCACCTAGAAGCAACTGATTATTTTTCAGTGAACTTGACCCTCTCACGGGTATTTCAAGAGATCTATTATAATGTCAAGCCCTGATCTTTTCCTGAAAGAAGGCCGGAGACATAAGAATTACCTCTGCAAAATGGCGCTGAGTCACAGCAGAGGCTGCCTATCCATTGGCCCTCGGGGCAGCTACAGAGACAGAAGGAGCAGACAGCAGGTCTGAAAGGGAGAGAGGTAAAGGGACATCCGAGGACTCAAATCTCATGGTAATTCACTTTGCACAAAAATAAGAAGCAGACTCTCTACTAAGGGTAAAGGGACATCCAAGGACTCAAATCTCATGATAATTCACTTTGCACAAAAACAGGAAGTACTCTCTGCTAAGGGAACTTCAGGGAGTTACTTCCATTCCAGGCTGGGGTTCTGCAACTGGTATCTCTCTGCCCTCATTCCCCTTCCCCTCCCAACCTCATCCCTCTCCCTGCAGGAAGTAGATAATTAACAGGTGCCCCGAAATGAAGGCCCTTTTAATCATTCTTTAATGTCTTTTCCAATTGCCTAAGCTAACAACAATCTAGGGTTTTCTAAATTACTTCAACATATGGACCCCCCAAAAAAGGAAATTTACACTTACGGCTACTGTCGATGGCCTTTCCGCAGTTAAATGTGTTTTCTTAATCTTGTGCTGCTATTTAAAGAGTCAATTCTACAGAAAATTGTCCCTTTGGTGAGAGCGCCATGATTTGCAGCATGCGGGGGGAACAGGCACTTTCAGGCAATGGATCTCAAGGGGAGCAGAGTAGGCTGGCCCCAGGGATAAGGACAGCAGGGACGGCAGCTGCCTTCCCAAAGATGCTCCAGGTTAGCCACAGGGAGAGAACCTAGTTGAAAGAAAACACAGGCAGAAAAAGGAAGGCAGCATCTAAAAAGCACCTAAGCACCAGCCTTATACCAAATAGAAAGGTAAAATCATTATCATTTCAGAGATAGAAGCAAGACCTTTCAGGTTGTCAGACCCAACTTTCCTAACCTGGGTTTTCATTTGAGTCTGCAAAAGCACCCCTCAGCTTATGGGGGCACATAGGAACCCCCTGGGGAGCTTGAAGAACAAAATCTGTTGTTGGGTCCCACAGCAAACCAATTAAATAAGAGTATCTGAGAAGAGGGAACACACCGGGAGGGTTAACTCCCCAGACAGTTCTAATGTGACAGGAGGGTTGAGGCTCACTGGGCCCCACCACCCCACCTTGATCAGAGGCACATTTGGAACCCCTGGCATGGAAATGTGTTCTATGTTAAGACCATTCAGGTCTGTGAGGATTTCCCTCATGCTCAGGCTCAACCTGCCTTTCTGAAACACCCACCGAACTCCTAGCTCAGCCCACAAGAGCCTACACACATCTACACAAGGATGCGAACCTGGAGGAACTCCTTCCATGGCACAATTGACAGGCTGAGGGCACTGTTGAGGCCAAACTTAACCAAATGAAATCCAATAGGTATCTGCATTCTTTTACTGAGACCTGAGAAACTACACCAGGAGAGGCTGGGAGAGAAGGGGCTTTAGTCGCATGCTTTACATGACAGCTTCCTGGGAAGGCAAGGAGTGCTGGGGCCAAACCTCACCAAGAGTCAGCAGGGTGCAGCGCCGGCCCAGACTGCACCTGCTCTCTCCTGGCTGCGCTGATGGACACATAATTCCGGAAAGAGGGGTACTCAGGAGACACGCCTGCCGTAGGTTGGGTACTAACAGGGCCACACTTCAAAAGAGGTTGAGAAATATGGAGGAGAATGAACCCTGCAATGAGGAATTTGTACATGTTTCAAATGAAGAACTTTGAAGGGGAGAAGCAGATGAAAAAGTAAATATTAAAATAAGGAATAGAAAACTAGCATTTGAGCCTATATGCTGAGTCAGGTGTCCCTACATGCATTAGGTAATTTTCAAGCAATCACGACAGCTGCTGTAGTCACCGAAGTATCTAAAGATGTTTACCTGATCTCAAGGGATAGAACTAGGAGGTGGTGTGGGCTTGAGGTTTAAAAGACAGATTTCTTCAACTTTTTCTTTTGGGGACTCGCCTTTGGATGTGATGTTATGACAAGATCAATTTTATTCTTCTCCATATTAATGATCCTATTTTCCAATAGCATCTGCTGCACAATTGACTTGTGGTGCTACCTTTATATTAATTTCCAGTCAATATATGAAGTTGTTCTTGAGCTCTCTATTCTATTTCATTGATCTATTTGTCTGTCCTTGCACCTATATGACACTTTTTATTACTGTGGCTTTGTAGTATGTCTTAATATCTGCCAGGGACTATTACCCCTCTTCCTCTTTTTTTCCAAGATTGGCTTGCTATGAAAAAGTTCTAGAGAACTGAAGTACAACATTGTGCTTATAATTAACTGTACTGTACTGAACACTGAAAAACTTGTTTAAAAGACTAATTTCATATTATGTGTTTACCATAATTTTTTAAAAAAGAGATTAGCTATTTGTGGACTTTCATTATTCTGCATAAATTATAGATTAAAGGCTGACAAGTGCATCAAATAATTCAAATGGAATTTTTATTGGGATGGAATTGAAATTACAGATCATTTAGGAAGAATCATCATCTTCATTCTATTAAGTCAGCTCATCCAAGAGCATGGAACATCTCTCCATTTATTCAGATTATCTTCTGTGTCCTTTATTTACATTTTAAATTTGCCTCCACAAAGTGTGTTTATACTCTTGGATAAATTAACTCCTAAATACAGCCTTTCTTGCAGGAGTCTTTATATACAGATTGATAGAGAAATGATATCAGTATAACAGAAACCTCATTAATATGGGATTTTCCTTAACACATTCATGTGCTATCCCATAGCTGTATGCAAAATAGCTAATCCAGCTACCACTGGTTTCCCCAGAAAAGACTCTTCACTGTGTTGGTCTGTCCTTCACCTGCTTCAAGTCCCTAGTGTGCAAAAGCCAATATCTGTCTGTAGTCCAAGCACCACAGGTCAGAGGTCCCAGTTCCTTCCCAGTTTAGCTGGAGCAGATCAGGTTCTCAGGAAACACACAGAGATGAGGATTTCAACTAAGCCCAAGAAAGACTTTCTGACCCAACTGTCCCATGAGGAAATGGTTACTAGGTAGTTACAACCTCACAACCTCACCTCAGGGAAGAGGGCCTTCCCTCCCACTTCTTTGGGGGCTTCGTTTCACCCCCCAGCCTCAACTTCAGAGGTACACCCCTCTTCCCTGTGCCTCAGTTCCCACTAATCAGGAGGTCCTGGTGTGACATTCAGTCTCCACCCACCACGCAAGGTCTTCAACCTAGAGGGCACAGCTTGTCTGCTGGGGAGGTAGGGGGTGAAGGGAGAGGAAGAACCAGGACCCTGTGGTACTTATTTGGGTCCAGAGGGCATCATCCAGGTTCCCAAGTCTGGCTGGTACCGGGGAAGCCACCTATGCCAACAGAGAGGTGCACCCAAGCACACATTCTGCATCTTACTCCTTTATATTGATAAAATGAGCTAGACAGCTTTTAATTTCTTCCATTGTCTGGAATATTTAGAATGAGTTAGGAATCAGCTGTTTCTTAACACTTGCTAGAATTTACCTGTAAAACCAACTGTTCAACTTTTCTATATTTGTGCTAGTTGTGCCATTTTATATTTTCCAAGGAATGCATCCCTTTCATGTAAGTTTTTAAGTTCCTTTGGATAGTTATTCACAGTAGAGCAAAACCTATAATTGGATAAGCAGAATGCAAACCAAAAATATCAGTCATGTACGAGAAGAGATGTTTAATCGTTAGCTTAGTGAAATGTCCATGATGAGCCTCTACGACCTGAGGCCAGGAGTTGGGAGTTGGCGTGGTTCAGCTCTTTCCCAGTGAGCTGCTGTGTGGTGCCATCTAGTGGTAATGGTCCAGCCTGGTTTAAAAATGGGTAATTCTGGGACCCCAACACCAGCCTGATTTCTAGGTTAGTGGCAGCCAATTCCAGGACTTTCCTACTTAGTTGGTTAGATTCAGATTTGTACTAAACGGACTCCTGCCCGCTTTGAGGCCTCTTCAAATGTGGCCTGCTCTTCCCCTGCCCAGCCACACCCCCAACTGTTGCTCACCCCGAAGGGAGAAAAAGTTGAGCCCATGGCCATTTGAAAGTAGAGGCAGAATACATGATCAATCCCATGAAATCAACTGCATATTATTGTGGGATGCCATGGTACTCTATTATCATTTTTACTTTCCTGTTGTATCTACTTACTTGGCCATTTTTTTCTGTATTGTTTTAAATTTTATCGTTTTTATTTTTACCACTTTAGTTTGTTAATTTCATGTATCTAGTCTAAAAAACCCTTTTGATTGTTAATCTTGCTATGTCTTTAGTATGGTATAAATAGTTTTTATTGGCACATAATTCATATACCTTTTAAAAATGTACAATTCGGGGGCTTTTAGTATATTCACAAGAATGTGCAACTAGTGTCACTATCTAACTCCAGAATATTTTCATTACTTTGTAGTCATCATTTCCCATTCCCTTCTTTCCTCCAGCTTCTGTAAAGAACTGATCTGCTTCCTGTCTCCATGGATTTGCTATCCTGGATAGTTCATATCAATGGAACCATGCAATGTCTGGTCTCTTATGTCTGTCTTCTTTCACTTAGCATGATGTTTTCCGGGCTCAGCCACAATGTAGCACGTATTAATGCCTCTCCCTTTCTGTGATGAAATAATATTCCATTGCATGGATATATCCTTATTTTTATCCATTCATAATTGATGGACATTTGAGTTTCCATTTTTGGGCTATGAACACTCATGTACATGTCTTTGTGTGGACACATTTTCAGTTTGTCAGAGTACCTAGAAGCCAAATGGTTGGGTCATGTGGTAGATCCATGTTTAACTTTTTGAGGAGCTGCCAAGCTTTTCCATAGTGGCTATGCACCATTTCACATTCCCATCAGCAAAATGAATGAGTGT
Organism: Noctilio leporinus; assembly: GCA_004026585.1. Lineage (NCBI taxonomy): Eukaryota > Metazoa > Chordata > Mammalia > Chiroptera > Noctilionidae > Noctilio > Noctilio leporinus. The sequence goes on from PVIW01003928.1 coordinate 28,847, forward strand.
CCACTTCTCCACATCCGAGTGGGTACGAAGGGCTATCTCCTTGTGGTATTGATTTGCATTTCCCTAATAACTAATGATGCTGAGCATTTTCATGTGCTTATTGGCATTTGTATATCTTCTTTGGAAAAATCTCTATTTGAATTCTTTGCCCATTTTTTGATTGGGTTATTTGTGTCTTTATTGTAGCATTGTAAAAGTTACTCGCATATTCTGGATACTGGACTTTAATCCACCACCTTTGATCAGTTCCTTTGGCCACGATTTTACCTGTGAAGTCAGGGAGAAGCAGTGCTGAGAGGAGTGGAACCCAGCAGTGCTAGGAGTGTAGAGGGCCAGGTTAGAGCGGGAAATTAGGAAAGGAGTAGGTCAGTTTGCATATGTTTTTGCCAACTACTTAGCCTATCAGAGCACTGGCATTGCCTGGATCTTACCATTCCCAACACCAAAAGATTGGATTTTTGTTAAAATTTCTGTAATAAATCCCTTTTTAAGTCTAAGATCTTGAGGATACATTCGATTCCCCTGTATTTTACCTGCAAAATGGACATATTATTCTTGAAATACTGTCTTGGGAACTATATAATATAATGTATAGAAATACTTGACTTATAGTAGAAATATCAGATTCTCCTCCTTTCATTTTAATATTTATTCCCACATTCTGTCTTTCAATTTCTTAACCTCTTATATTCTCACTGCTTAAATATAATGAATATTTTATTCCCATGCTGTAAATTACAAAGACTTAGGCTTGCCTGTTTTGGGAAGAGGTACTTTTGCCAAGTTAAATTATATATGTATAATACATATATCTCTCCAGCTTTCTAAAATGAGTTTATGTCCTACAAGGTTAAAAAAAAAAACACTATAAGTTAAAAGGTAACGTTGTTTTCTAATTACATTTATGATTATAGTTTGTTGCTTATCATTTATCTCCTAGTAGGTGTTACTGAATAGACTTTTACCCTGAAGCTTCAACTGTTAAAAAGAATATTAACACCCTGGCTGGTAGCACAGTGGATAAGGCGCCGGCCTGTGAACCCAAAGGTTGCAGGTTCGATTCCCCAGCCGGGCACATAACAAGATTGCAAACCAGGTCTCCAGTCAGGTCTGTGGCTGGAGGCAGGTGAAAAGTAACCATACATTGAAAAAAAAAAAAAAGAATATTAACATAAAAGAATCCATAATAGCACACCAAGAAAGGTATATTATTTCACTTCTTTCTAGACACCTAGTAGCAGAAAGTAGTTATTTTATTTAAAATATTCAAAAGACTATTGTTTGTAAAATGACACATGGAACTCTGACTCACAATTTACTTCTAAAACATGTAATGGGAAGAATAAGTTACAAAGCAGACATTTGAGGAATTGAAGAATCCTTTTTGGTCAGTGTCTAATATTATATCCAGCCTCTAAAGAACAATTTCAATCTTTGTCACTTTAAAGTAGTCTGATAGAGAACCTATTCAGTCAAAAATGATGATAAATAAGGAACAAATAGCTTAGTCTATAATATCCATAGGGAAGCTCTTCGGCCCAAAATGATGCTAAATAAGGAATAAATGGGTTAGTCTAAAATATCCACACAAGGGAAGGGGTAATTTTAGAAAATTAAGAGGCTCATATTCCCACATTAAGGCATTCATCCCTGGGGTCTTTTTTTGTTTGTTTGTTTTGTAATTTGTTTTTGCTTTATGCCTATTAAAGGTTTTTGTTTTCAAAAGATTTAGGTTTGGCTTGAGGTAAAGTTTATTTTTTTGGTTTTAATTTTGGTGTAACTCTGTGGTCAAAAGTTTACCCACCCTTCCTATGAATGTGGCTGATTCTTCTGAATGTTATTTAGAGAAAGAGAGAGAACACTGTTACCCTTCTGTCCACATTAGCCACTAATAAATTCTGATCACATTGGTAGAGGAAAATATTAATAAAATGCATTATTCCACCCTGGCTGGTAGCACAATGGATAAGGCACAGGCCTGCAAACCCAAAGATTGCTGGTTTGATTTCCCAGCCAGGACACATAACCAGGTTGCAAGCCAGGTCTCCAGCCAGGTCCGTGGCTGGAGGCAGGTGAAAGGCAACCATACATGGATGTTTCTCTCCATCTCTGCCTCTCTCCCTTCCTCTCTCTCTGGAAATAATAAATAAAATCTTTTTTAAAAATGCATTATTCCAACTGGAATTCCTTACATTAGCAAATGAATTAACTTTAATTCAAAGAATAACTTTACATGTAAAATGATTTGCAGGAGGGGCCTCTCATTTAATCATATTTTATATCATTTAATTCTCATCATGGACCTTTTGCATAACTGATCCAAGGCTAAGTGACTAAAAATCCCATGACTCTTTTCCTTACTGATGTCTCTCAGCTGGTTTAAAATGTAATTTCTACAAATGAAAATTGTCTTTATTGAAACTCAACAATTTCATGGTAATCATCTATCCATATTTAATTTTTATATGCTTTCATTTGGATAAAATTTGATTTACTATCATTGGATAAGTTCCCTTTTAAACACAGTAATTTTCTTATTGTCAGCTTAACCATTAGTCAGGTATGCGTCTTCATATGTCCCAGAATCACACCTTTTCCTTTATATTTTTTTAAGTCACTACTTTCCTTCTTAGAGTGAGGAGTATTGTATGGTAAAGAGGCAAGATATCTCTCAGAGTAAGAGAAAAAATAAATTTTGTTGTTAGATTTGTGATCAACTTCAGCCACCAAAACTCAACCTCCTATTCACTCACTAAGTGAGAGGTTTCAAACTAAACTCGAGTCTTCCTCACCTCACCAAGAGTTCTGGAAATGTCATGTTCTATTGCCAGGGTCCCCAGACGGCACAGAGACCAGAGGCTTGCCAACTTGAGACAACAGAGGCTCATTAAAACAGACTGCTGGTTCAGTAGACCTGGTGGGGACCCAAGAATTTGCATTTCTAACAAGTTGATGCTGGTGCTGGCAGTTCAGTGACCATAATTTGAAAAATATGACATAGATCCCTGAGCACTCACCTCTGGAAAGATATAAATTTTTCTCAACACATATCAACTTCAAAGATTAAAAAGATTAGAAAAACTGCTAAAATCTTCAAGGATCCATTTGCAGCCTGCACCGACCCTAGAGACCACAGAAAAGTCACTCCTACTGAATGTCTGGCTGGCTTGGATTCTGGGCCCTGCTCCCTCTGGACTCTGCCTCACTACAAGGCTGGTGTAGCCCTTGTCTCAGTATCAGGGCATTATTGTTATATATCTTCTAATGCTTATGAAGAAAAAAATTAGCTCATTTTCAGAAGGCAGCTGAAAACTGCTCACCATGCTTGCTCTAAAGAACAAGTCATTTGAATTAGCAATCCAGTAAGTTCCCTTACAATTGAAAACATCTCTAAACTCATAGGGCAAGGAAGGACCTGATATTAGCCTCCATTATTGCAAATACTTGAGTAGCTTGTGAAAAATTCGGAGAGGCAAAAGCTTGTCCTCAATAAGCTAATAACTGCAGTAGAAATGGCATAAGGTCAGGAGAGACAATAATGTGGCTGGGACTCACACATCCCCTTTACAATCATCTTAATTTATTCCTCCTCATTCCAAGCCATTTCCAGATGCACTGAAAATACAGCTTAGGTTCTGCTAGAGTCCCTGGAACAAAGGAGGTCTGCATAAGGCACTGCTGTTTTGGTCACAGAGCAAAATTATGTGCTGATTGCCTCTTGTCTAATACATACGTGAAATAGTTCAGGGAGCAGTCATAGGTCATCTTTATTAAAAAAAAAAAAAAAGCCACCCTTTCTGGATTATTTTCCCACAATTTACACAATGGTTTAAGACAATGCCAAAGCATATTCATGATTATAATCAATTTATAGCAAAGAGCAGGAATTGAAAGGCACAGGTGAAAACATCTTGTATTGAGAATCCTACTCTTGTTTCACTGATGTAGCCCCAGTGTTTACATAACGGAGCCGGAGAAGAAAATTCCTTTGTTACAGTCAGTATCCACGATGAGGCGGCCAACTAGCACCTAAACACTTGGAGAACAAGCATCAGACATGCCGCCCTCACTCTGGTTGGCTCCCTCATTGACACGTCCCTTGTGTGAAGCTCTGAGGCCTCCTCCCCTGTCACACTTGCAGAAAGGGAAACTTCATACTGCAGAGCAATGCAATTGACTTCTGTCCACCAAACCCAACAGGGCGCACCTCAGGCGGGGAGGCCTCAGTCAGCCCGCAGGCAGACCACAGTCTCAGACGCAGGGCTGCTGCTTCCCGCACACCCACCACCTTCTCCCCTCTCATCAAGAAAAGCTCTCGCATCGCCACTTTACCCTGGGTGACTGATTATACTTTAGCACGAATGAATTAAAATGCTTCAATTCAGGCAGGTGTTTGCTTTCATGCATTTTTTCACTGATTACAGATTGAAATATCTTCCCTCCTTACAGGTACTTTAGCCTGTAGAGGGTGAGAAAAGGTGTAGGGAGCACTTAAGAACCACTTTCCAGAAATGGAGGGGATACAATGGGTGGGAGGCCAAGGGAAGGTGGCACCCCAAAAGCCCAGCCTTGGGACTGGAGCGCTTCCTCCCCTCACATTAACAGCCCAACTTCCCGCAGCCCCTTTCCCACCTCCCAGCCTCACCCACCCCAGCGCCACCTACCCAGACGCCAGGCTCCTGGTCCTGATTGGACGGGTGGGGATGTTTCTCGTTGCTGCAAGGATTGGGACGAGCCCTCGCATTTCGAAGGCTCCCTTGCTCATTTTTTCAAATATGGCAGAGGGGTTTAGGCGACTTCTTCATTGGGTCACACAAATGTCCAGTAATTCCTCTAAACGAGAGGCGTCTGGTAAACAACATTGAAAAGTGCATCTTAAGTCCCAGGCCATAGTAGGGCCTTTGACCTCAACCTGCTGTGACAAGGCGTCAGAGTTGCAGAAAAGGATGTAACCTGAAGTCCAGGATATGGAGTCACAGCACATTCCTTCAAAGGTGGGGAGCAGTGACTGCCACTGTTACAGAGGGAGAAAGCCAAGCCCCCCAACTCTGCAGTCCGGTGATGAGGGTGGGGTGAGGGCTGGGTGGACTAGCCTTTGTCCTTTTTCTGCCAAGGAAATAAGAGGGTCCTCACCCAGACGGTAGTGTGGAGAAGGCTTACAGTGCTGTGCACAGTTCTGTCGGTGGTCAGAACCATTTACTGCACACGTTACGTCAAAGGGGGTTTAAACTAGGACGCAGCCATCAATCTTGGGGTTCTCCTCCCCTGGATGAACATGCAGAGGGGCTCCCCAAGAATGACATGCAGAGACACACGGTCTCTCTCTGTTTTCCCCGATGGACATGCAGACAGGGACTAGTTCCCTCCCCTGGACAGACAGGCATCCTGAGAACTCCCCTGGTTTGAGAAGAGGGGAGTGAAGCGAGGAAGGGAGACAGGCAGTTTGCACAGAGACAGGGAACTACCTGTGGTGTAAGAGTTGGGGAGTGTGCGCAAGACCCTCCCCCAATTGGGTACAGCAGCTGCCAGGAACTTAGAATTTATAACTGGAATGCTAAGTTGTAAGCTGCTATGTTTCTGAAAGGCGGTATCGGTTACTTGTCTGGTTTAAAGCTAGCCTAATCAGGCAGGACTGCGTATTTTGGGTGTTTTCAAAGAGAGTGGGATTTAACAGCAGAATCACACCTTTCATACAAATCCGTATACCCCTCAAATAAACAAAATACCTTTCCTTTTCACCAAACTCTATTTTTAAGAGTCATTCCTGGCAAGGGAGCCCATGAAAACTGAGGACCCCCCCACACACACACCTCAAAGCTCCGTTACACCATATGAATAAAGGCCATGATTAGCCGTGCAGTTAGGGCAGGCACAGGCATGTAACCTCTTACCATAGAAATGTTCAAAAGGCACCAAAGTAGAAAGAATAGTATAATCAACTATCCTATCACTTCGACCTTACCTAATGAGGTGTGTATTCTGTAACATAAGGGCATTTTCCTATATAAACAACACTACTGTTACCCTTAACAGCCTTTCTTGATATCATCTAGCATCCAGTCCATACTTAATCATGCATTGGAAATTTTTTATTTTATATGGATAGCAGGAAAATCGGTAATATTGAAAAATTGATTGTGGTAATGCTGATTGTAGATACAGAACAACTAACAAAAAAAAAAAAAAAAGGAAAGAAACAAACGAACAAAACTTACATTGGGTTTAACTGTATTAAAATAACACTAACTAGGAGCCCTGGCTGGTGGTGCAGTGGATAAGGGTATATTATGCTCTTAGCTAGGCAGGGAAAAAGGTGATAGGAAACTTCAGCACAATTACAGAAAATGCAGTTGTTCTGGGATCTCTGAGAAGGAACCCTTGTTATAGGAAAATTTGAGTCCCTGAAGGACTAGCTTTGTGCACTATAGCTGTTAAATAACTCCTGTTTCCCTTAACCCACCTCAATTTGCAGGTGAGAGAGTTCAGAAAACCTGAATAAATTACTTACAATTCCGCCTGTCTTTTGAGAAACACTGATGGTTACATCAGAAGGCTTTCTGCAAAGTTACTGTACTACCTGCATAACAGATGTGTACAAATTCCCTTCTAAATCTAGATGTGAGCCCTGGCTGGTAGCACAGTGGATAAGGCACCAGCCTGCAAACCCAAAGGCCACTGGTTCGATTCCCAGCCAGGACACATAACCAGGTTGCAAGCCAGGTCTCTAGCCAGCTCTACAGCTGGAGGCAGGTGAAAGGCAACCATACATTGATGTCTCTCTCCCTCTCTGCCTCTCCCTTCCCCTCTCTCTAAAAATAATAATAAATAAAATCTTTTTTTTTAAAAGGCTTTCACTAAATAAATAAATAAATCTAGATGTGAAAAGGATGCATTTGAACTTGATTCAAAGGAAAAAGAAGGAAGCAGAAGGCAAGGGGATGCCCCACACACTTAAGTCTCCTTCTGCTCTGGCAGTTGGTGTTGCCATGAAGACAGCCCCAGGCCTTTGTTCTCATTCTCCGCAGACCTCCTGGACACAGAATCCACTGAACTCAGGGACCCCAACCTGCCTCAGTGGTCAACTAGAATGACTTAAAATCCTGAGAAAACTATCCTCTGAAATGTTGACCTCAAGTCATTATTAAGGTCGTAAGCATATTTAGGCAGCTTTTGTTATGCTCACAATAGCCTGAGCCTTCTATAAAAAGGGAGGAAGGGAGGGAGGGAGGGGCAGAGGTAGAGGAGAAGAGGAGGGAGAGGGGAGAAAGAGAGAGGGAGGGGGAGGGGCAAGGGGAGAGGAGAGGAAGGGGAGAGGGAAGGAGGGTTCAAAGAGGGAGGGTAAACTATGCTTTGAAAGAAACTTTCTTGAAGCCGAAGTACTGGCGAGCTTGTTAAAGATTTTAAGTCTGACAGCCCAGTTTTCCCAAACCATGGCAGCTATAAAGAGAGTATAATTATACTGAACAGAAGCCACCTGCATTTTGAAGTTGCCCTAAATTTAAAGCTTCTGGGAGTTTTAATTAAATTTAATGAAAACCATAGCTGCTAAACAAAGATGCATTGTAGCTCCCACTTAGTTATTCCTGAGGAAATTAAGAAGCAATCATGAAGACCTACCTCAGCTTGCACATTTAAACCTCAGGATATTAACGCCCAAAGACTATAAATAAGGTAATGCTTGCTTCCTTTTATTAGATAATAACATTGTCAAACTACCCACCTGCTTCTGTGGGAAGAAAAAATACAGAACTAGAAGGGAAAAGAAGAGGAGAAAGGAATGAAGTACAGCAAAGTTACCCCAAGTATGAAATAGAGTATTACCCGAATTGGCTTCCCATTCCTTGAGTCTCTCCATCACCCCAGTAGCATTTCTCTGAAAGCAAATTGTATGATATGTGACATTGCAGCATAAGCTCCTGATTAATTCAGGTCAGGGTGGGTGTCTGTAAAGCATATATTAGACTATGTAGCTCGTTAAGCTCCAGTGATAAACTTACTTACCCTGCTTTGTATATGCAGGCACAAGGGTAAGCCTTTGGATGACTTTGAGACACCCACTGGCAGAGACGCACTGAACACTGATGCCAGGCAGGAACATTTCTTCAGGACTAGGGCAGGGATGAGGAGCTGAAGCAGGCTAATCTGCCTCTGCGGAGGGCAACCCAACAGGCAAGGCAGGGTGCTCACACGTTAATGTGCATCAGGGTCCCCCAGAGGGCTTATTAAAGCACCAATTGCTGGACCCCACCCACAGAGATTCAGAATTCACATCTGAAGTAGGGCCCTAAAACTGGCCCAACAAATTCCTAGATGCTGAAACTTCTGGTCCAGAGACCATATTTTGAGAACCAAAAGTGTAAGGCAGTGTCTCAGAAGTTTATAAGCCCTGGTTGGTATGGCTCAGTGAACCTGGGTGGTGGCTCAAGTAGATAAGGCTCCAGCCTCAGAAACCCAAAGGTCGCTGGTTCGATTCCTAGTCAGGGCACATAACCAGGTCACAAGCCTGGTCTCCAGCCAAGTCCATACCTGGAGGCAGGCGAAAGGCAACCATACATTGATGCTTCTCTCCCTTTCTTCCTCCCTCCCTGCCCTTCTCTCTAAAAATAATGAATAAAATCTTTTAAAATAAAAAAGTAGTTTATAAAACTGAAGCATTATTTAGGAAGTGGTTTGATACTAGGTGAATCAAATCCAAAAGTACAACATAGTGTTGAGAAAACTAAGCCACCAATGGTAAGAAGTGGATAATGATTGAGTCCCAGAAATCTGCCCCATAAGAGCAGGCCCATCACCATCAGCTGAGAAATAAAGTCTCACCTGAGGAAAGGTGAACAGAGCCACATGGAATCCTACAGCCACGATCCACCTGCTGGAATCAGGTTAGGACCTGTTGTGGAAAGTCCCTGGAGGGCTGAGGAAAGAACTAGGACAGACAGCTTCAGGGCAGGAACTTGTGAGCACCTCTTGCCCACGAGAAAGGTTCGACTGGTCTGCAGGTAGAAGCACGTGTTCCCATGCTGCATCTAATCTCTGATAACCAGGCCCCAACCACTGCCCCACCCAGACAAACTCGTGCCCACAGTGCTCCAGGTCTTGACAATTCTGTATAATTAAGCAAATTATCTGAATGAATCACTGAGCTCTACATTCACCTGCCTGCATTTAAAGCATTGTCTGAACTAATTTAATGAACCATGGAACACCCAACTTTAAGGCAGTGTTATTAAAGCACTTTCACATTCATTTTTATTTAAATCTTAAACCCTTCAGATAAGCCAAAGAGCATCCAAGAGAGAGGATTCTCAGGCATCACCCATGTGGCCCTCGGACCTCCCATTCTGTGAAGCTGAGACCAATGTCCTGACTCCAAGTCCAATGTTGTTCCCATCAGACCATAGTTCATAGTCCCACTGAATTCTCTCACACCTTGCACAGCCCGTTTTCCTAAGGAAGACCCTCCCTGCCTTGGGGAAAATGGAGTTCTCCATCATTGGAGGTACCAGCAAAGGCTGCGCCTCCATTTGCCAGGGCCATTAAGAAGAACTCAAGCACCCAGGGGAATAGATATTGACTGAGGCTATGGAATCTATTGATTCTAAATGTTCTTAATTTCTCTGTTAGGCTACTCTTTTAAAACAACACCCCTATCACTCTTTCTGTGATTTTTATGTGGTAAATATTTCTGTGGGCCCTAGAATTTCAAAAGACAATGATAACAGTATTTTTATTGCAAGTTAACATAAATGACAATGTGGGGTTTTTTCCAAACGTGCAAATTAGTTTATTTCTCACAAGTTAAAATACATGGTAAGATATTTCTTACTAGAATCCATGGGTTTGGAATTCTAAAAATGGAATACTAGTACATCACAGTCCCAAGAGTGCGTATTTCTTGCCCAATGGTATTTTGGCTATCTGAAAATGTGTCTTCAATCTTCTCAGATGCGCTCTCTCCTTTTCTTCCTATTTGCTCACACTGTAAACTTTTAAAATAAATGTCCTACAATAAACTTTTGAAAAAGAATGATGATAAAGTAAACTAAATGTCCTTAGGTAGCAATTCTGTGATGCTTACTATAAAACCTTGCACATTTTTAATGGAAACATTATTAAAAACTTCTGTTGATAAATCCAAGAAGCAGCACACCAGTATTTTACACAGAAAGCCGATCCAGGCAATGTGCCCCATAGACTTAGGAGTGAAATAAGCTGGGTTACACTCCAGGCCCCAGTATCCCCTAACCATGACTTCGGGAAAGTTTCCTCTTTGGAAAAAATGATTTAAAATGCATATAATTCACAGAAATAACATGCAATAATGTAAGTATGGCACAAGCATAATGCATAAGGCATTTTATAGTGATGGAGCACAAAGATCGCTTGTACCCAAATCTGCCACTTAATAGCAACACAATCTTCAGGAAGTTATTTAACCTCCGCAACCTCGAATCCTCATCTTTAGGCAGGAATAAAGATACTCTCCACCTCACGGGTTTGTCATGATTAGCTGGGATGGTACCTGTCAACTGCCTGCACAGGGGGCTGCAGGTGACAACCTTTTCCCAAGCTTGCTCTCTGACTCCTCCTACCCACTTCTTCCTACCCAGCCATCCTCCTTTGCTCGGAAGGAAAAAATACACGTGAGCTAGAGGCAGAATTCCTCTTCAGGAGAAATCTTTTTCTTTAGCCATATACACTGAAACTCTCCTGAGCTGCGGAGAGAGGCCCTCCGCTAGCCTGGCTGAGGAATGGAGCTGAACCGTCAGGCGTAATAAACAGGAGGAACCTGGAGCTGCCGGAGGCCCGGGAGGGGAGGTGGGCACGTTGCACTGGAGTCATTTCAGCCATGGCAGTGGCCAAGGCCATGCTAGAACCGGAGTGTCTGCCATGGCTAAGACTGTGATGCAAACCCTCTCTGTTAATCCTGACACCTCAGTGATGGTCTTGTCCACATAATTATCTCGAGTGTGTGGTTTGAGGGGAAATACCAACAGAAATGAATGCTAGAGCCCCATTCACCTTAATTAAGGAGTCTAAGGCAAATCATACTATCTTTAAAAGACACGAGGGAAAGATATGTTTAGAAGTGCTGCTTAGAATGCACAGTGGCCTGAACGTGAAACAGGAGTTGGAGACCTAGTCTCTTGGTCTGAGTCATACCTCTCCCAGTATGACCCGGGACAACTTACTTAGTGTTTTTTTGTTTTGTTTTGATTTGATTGTCAACTCTAAATAAAAGAACTGACAACTCACATGTGATAAAATACATATTTCTTAATCAATCCGTATGGAAACGTTCATTTTCTAATTAATAAAAAAAGAGCAATTTGAAAACCAAGCTCATAGAATAGACTGATGATTGCCAGAGGTAAGGGGTATGGGGTGGGATGGGATGAGAAACATTTTTTGTTTTAAGATTTTATTTATTTTTAGAGAGAGGGGTAGAGAGAGAGGAAGAGAGGACGGGAAGCATCATTGTATGGTTGCCTTTCACCTGCCTGGAGCTGTGGACCTGGCTGGAGACCTGGTTATGTCCCCTGGCTAGAAATCAAACCAGCCACCTTTGGGTTCTCAGGCCAGTGGCTTATCCACTGTGCCACCAGCCAGGGGAGAAACTGTTTTTTGGGGGGTTTTTTTCCCTTAGGTTAAAGTTTTGAATAAAAATTTTAAAAGTGCAATTTCAATCAAACTCCAGAAACCATAAACATCTGCTAAAGAATTTTTTTAAATGATAGCAATCCTAAAATTATATTTACTCATCCAATGTAACGAGCTACTTAAATTTACCTATTTTCTCTTCCCTATTCACATCTAAGTCTCCAACACCAGTACACATTAGTTCAATAACAACTCACCTGGCTATCCACTGATGGTCTTGAACATTGTTATCTGGGAATCAATAGGATTATTCTATGTAACGAAAGCCCTATTTGTGGAATAGCTCCCACAGAAAGCTGAATGGTGAAGAGTAGGGGGAAACCGTTTGTTCCCATCTGTCCTAACTTACTTCCACAGGCCAATAAAATGGAGTACTCTTCACCAGGCAGAGGAAAAATAAGAGACATCTGGTTTTATAGGGGATGGGGGACCAGAAGGAGCGGTACCAAACACCCCTCTTTCTAATTTTCCAACCTGAAACGTAAGGGGAAACACTTTCACTGTCCAGGCGCCCTCGCTTGGAAAATGGGCCAAGGTTGTGGCTCACTTTGGACTGAGGCTTGCTTGCCACTGAGCCCCAGCTTCAGTAGATTGTTCAAAAATGGGCCAAAGATTCAAACCATTGAAAAACACAGCATTACTCATCTTCTTAAGATATATTCTGTGAAGGACTGTCTATAGTGACAATGCGCCCATTGCCCCATGGGAAGCAGGCACCTACCCCTCGGGCCCAGCACCCAGATGTAGCAGCACGCCACTGCCCGTCTTACTCCTGCAGCCTCCTTCGAATCAGAGACCCATGTCCCGTTGCTGCCATTGTGTTCTTGCTTGGGGATACAAAAGTCAGGGGCCCTGGGAACTAAAGTGCTGTGGCAGTCAGCAGGCACTGACTTACAGAAAGCTGTCACTTCAGGGTTTTATGACAAGAATTCACTGTTCCTAATGATACTGGCGCTTGCTCCCTTTTCTTACCTTCCCCAGTGGAATGGCAGCAAGCCCAGATGTGGGGCTGAGGGCTTAAAGGATGTTGGAACTGCTCTTACCCTCTGGCCCAGTCATTCCACTTCCTAACCACTTTAATGGAAGCAAACAATTCAGAAGTAAAACCTCTACAACAGCGCTGTTTAAAAAGAGGGTGGTGTTCATGAATCTGATGGGGATGAAAGGTGGTACTTCATTTGCAGAATGCATTGCTGGCGGTGCCACGGTGGCCTGCTGCGCATGGTCCCCACAGGAGTGCAGTGTGGGCTGCTGGCAGGGCCAGGAGGTGCTGTGCAGTCTTAACTGCCCACATGTGGAAGTGGGAAGGGAGCCTTCCCACTTTCATAATTCATGTGAACCATCCATAATTATTTCAAGGAAGTAAAAGTGAACTTTAAAATTTTGTTTTCTAGGCCCTGGCTGGTGGCTCAGTGGATAGGTGCTGGCCTGCAAACCCAAAGGTCACTGGTTCAATTCCCAGTCAGGGCACATAACCAGGTTGCAAGCCAGGTCTCTAGCCAGGTCTGTAACTGGAGGCAGGTGAAAGGCAACCATACATGAATGTTTCTCTCCCTTTCTTCTTTCCTCCCTACCCTTCTAAAACAAAAAAATAATAAAATCTTTTCTTTAAAAATTTTTCTAACCCAGTGCTCTCAACACTAACGTCTAGGTCCCACCACGTGGGCCAAACCCAGCCCCTTGCCTGTTTTAGTACAGGTTTTTACCTTTTTTAAAAAAGCTATTTAAACATGAGTATGGAACAGTATGGAACACATACGGCCTGTATGTGGACTGTAAAGCCTCAAATGTTTACACTCCAGCCATTCACAGAAAATGTTGACTGACCCCTGGTTTAACCAGTCGTCGTTCTTTATGTAGAGTTGTTCAACCTCTCTTCACATGAGCTCATATGAATACATTTCAGTCTGTGTTTTCTGGTTTAACTGTGTGTCTTCTTCCATGCTGCCTTCAAAAACTTCCCCAGCCACCGCTCAACATACAGCTCTACTTCTCTATATCTTTGTATTTGTCAGCTATGGATTCAAAAGTTATTCAACCAAGTTTCTCCAAAGATGGATCCTGGATGAGGCTATAAGGAGCTTCTAAATTTTAGTGCCTCAACATTTTACTTCCTCAGGTTGCTTTTTATTTTTTAAGCTATGTTACCTGGATAGCTACACGTCACTTACAAGGAAACTAAAGCCAATAGAGAGCATATACATGTGATGTAAGCCTAGGTTTATTTTTAACCAAGGCTTGCAACTTTTCTCTTTTGCCTATTTTTAGGTTTAAAAAAAATTTTTTTTAAAGATTTTATTATTTTCAGAGAGAGGGAAAGGGAGAGAGGCAGAGTGGGAGAGAGACATCAATGTATGGTTGCCTTTTACCTGCCTCCAGCTACAGACCTGGCTGGAGACCTGGCTTGCAACCTGGTTATGTGCCCTGGCTGGGAATCGAACCAGTGACCTTTGGGTTCCCAGGCTGGCACCTTATCCACTGTGCTACCAGCCAGAGCTTATTTATAGATTTTTAAATAAGTTATTTTCTTTCCTCTCTTCTCTTCAATAGCTTTGTCTATACTGACCTAAAATCTTCTGCTCTTTAGAAAATCACTTTCAATTTTTGAGACTTCTCCACTTCAGAAGTTCAGCGGAAATGGATTATCATTTCATTTTGCTGCAACATTTGTTGGCCAAAAGGACAAAGTTAATGTTAGGGTATTGTTATTAAATAGATTATTACTCACCTCTGTTTCTCTCCAATATAAAAATCAGTTTTCTCAGTTTGCTTTGAAATATAGATACAAAGTAATGTGAGATGTGAGAGTTTGTTCTATCAGTGTTGGTTAAGAACAGCTTTTCCAAGTGACACACTTGGGAGGCTTACAGGGATAGAGGAGTTTACCAGGTGGTGGTAAAAAACCAGTTTAGGAGAACAAAGGAGCCTTTGGAGTAGACATTTCTGATATTGCTCCCCAGTATTCTAAATCCCGATACCACACCTGATTCACTCTCGGGCCATGCAGTGTAGGTGTGGCTAACCCCATCAGCACAGGAAATAGTTAACATGGCAGCCCTGAGACCGCTATCCTTAGAAAGGTTTGCTTGCAAATTTGGTCCTCGCGAGAAATTCTTTAGAAAATCTAGGAACTCAGATTTCAGAGATTCTCATCATTCCTTGAGAAGAGTTAATCCCTGTGCCCAAAGTGTACAAATAATAGGGTTTATATTGAAACCTGCTTTCCCATTTCCAGCAAAAATGGAGGCATAAGTAAACATGTTTCACCACCCTCCACAAAAATAAATACAACTACCTCAAAACTAAAAACAACCAGAACTGCCAGAAAATCAAATGGCATGGAAGTCCAATAAATAAAGATACAAATAAGTAATACTCATCCAGACAGACCCCACCCCCACATACAGCACCACAATCTGATGAAACTGGTTGCCTAGCACTGACAAATACTTAAGGCTTCACCCCTTACAACGTAACAAGTAGGACAGCTCTACCTAAGACACAAGCAAACACAGAAGGTGGTCAAGTTGAGGAGACAGAGAAGTATGGTCCAAAAGAGGGAGAAGGTGAAGGTTCCAGTGGGAGGACTAAGTGACGAGGAGATAGCCAACCTAACAGATGCAAAATTCAAAACACTGGTGATAATGATGCTCACAGAATTAACAGACAAGAATAAGTACAACAAACACATAAGGGAAAAATTGAAGGAAAATCCACTGAAACCAATGGTGAAGAGAAGGGAACTGTGGTTCAAATTCATGATTTGGAACATAAGGAAGAAATAAACAGTCAACCAGTAAATAATGAAGAAACAAGAATTGAAAAAAACAAGCAGAGGTTTAGGAACCTCTGGGACAAACTTAAACATGCCAGAAGGAGAAGAGAAAGGGCAAGAAACTGAAAACTTACGTGAAAAAATAATGAAGGAAAACTTCCCTAATTTGGCGAAGGAAATAGACATACAAATCCAAGAAGCACAGAGTCCCAAATAAGCTGGACCTAAAGAGGACCACACCAAGACACATATATTTAAAATGCCAAAAGTTAATGATAATGAAAGAATCTCAAAAGCAGCAAGAGGAAAGAAAACTACCTACAAAGGAGTTCCCAGTAGACTATCAACTGATTTCTCAAAAGAAATTTTTCTGGCAAGAAGAGGCTAGGGAGAGATATTCAAAGTGATGAAAAGCAAGGACCTACAACCAACATTACTCTATTCAACCAAGCTACCATTTAGAATGGAAGAGCAGATAAAGTGCTTCCCAGACAAGGTAAACCTAAAGGAGTCCATTACCACTAAGCCATTAGTATATGAAATGTTAAAAGGGACTTATTTAAGAAAAAGAAGATCAAAACTATGAACATTAAAATGACAACAAAGTCACAACTATCAACAACAGAACCTAAAAAATAAAAACAAAAACAAACTAAGCAAACACACAGAGTAGGAACAGAATTATAGGTATGGGGATCATTTTCGATGGTTATCAGCTTGGAGTGGGAACAGGGAGAAATGGGGAAATGGTGCAGGGATTAAGAAGCATAATTGGTATGTAGAAAATAGGGGGATGTTAAGAATTGTATAGGAAAGGGAAAAGTCAAAGAATATACAGATATGATCCATGGACATGAACTAAGGAGGATGGGATTGCTGGAAGGAAGGGAGGTACTGGGCAGAAGGGAGCAAAGGGGAAAAAACTGGGGCAACTGTAACAGCATAATCAATAAAATGTACTTTAAGTAAATAAACAAACAAGTAAATAAGTAAATAAATGAAGCCTGCTTTCCTTCTAGGAGCCTGGAATTTTGGTGCACGCTCTGGCAGACACCCATATTATCAACCTCCCAATTAAAACTCTGGGCACTGAGTCTTGGCATATATTTCATACCTATTGTCACAATTTGATGCTGGATGAATTAAGCAAGCCCTATGTAACTCCATGAGAGAGCCGCTGAAAGCTTCTACCTGACTTCCTCTGAACTTTTCACTCCATTCAGCCTTTTACCTTTTGCTTTGTATTCTCTCACTATGTGTCTTAAGTATGACTATATGCTGAACCCAGTGAGTCCTCCCAGCAATTCACCAAAACTGAGGGACATCTTGGGGATCACACTTTATCCTTAACTACATGTAAGGGCCCTGGTGGATGTGGGCCAATTAGTAGATCCAACATCTCTGGCTGTAGTGATGGGTTCAAAGGTTGGCTTTTAACCCAATCATAGCTTATGAAACCGGGTGAGACCTTTACCTGAGCTCTTGAAGTAACCCAGTGCTCTCCCTCCAGAGGGAGATCTGATCTGGAATGGGACTGTGACGCTGCGCCTGTTGGCTGCATTCTTGTAACCACAACAGGAAGGAACTGGAGCTTCCAGGAGTACCACATGGAGCTGGCAGATAGAGGAGGCAAGAGAGATGGAAAGGAATTGGACCTAGATGACAATGAATTGCTGATCAAGCCTTTCCAAAGCCAGTCCTACCCTTCAGTTATGTGGATAAGTTCTGTTATGCCCATCCGAACTGGTTTTATTATTTACAACTGAAAGAGTACCAACCAATGCAACCTTGAACCATGCTATGGTTCAGGATATTTAAGAATATGACAAGAGAGTCATCACAGGTTTCTCAGTTGGGAAGTCACATGTTCAGAAGACCTATCTGAAGGGTGGTGAACGTAGGTGGTGAAAGACTGGAAAGACCAACAGAAAGCCATTCAAATGAGCTATCAAGCATGAGGGCTACCTGGGTTGTGGCATCCAAGAATAAAATCTATAAGTGTACAGCAAGTAGAAGTGACGAAAGCTGGTGAAGGATTAAATATCAAATGTAAGAAAAAGTCAAAGATAACTGGTTTCTTGCTTTAGGCCAAAGGTGATGCTCTTAATTAAGACAAACACAGGAAGAGATGCAGATTTAGAGGGGAAGAAGAAGATCACACGATACTTTGGACATTTACGTGCAGTAACTATATGGAGAACATTATGCTAAGTAAAATAAGCTAGTCAAAGAAAAGACTCATGTGAAATCTAATGAACAAAATGAACTAACAAGGAAAATGGGGACAGACTCACAGATGGAGAGCAGGATGACAGCTAGTGGGGTGGGGGAAGTTAGGGGATGAGAAACTGAGCAAAAAGGAAAAAGGACTCATGGACATGGACAGCAGAGCGGTGCCTGCTGGGGAGAGGTAGATAGAGGTGACTAAGTGGTAACTGAAAAAATACAATGAAGATTAAATCAAAAAATAAAGAGAAAGGTTAAGGATCACAAGGACTAATACAAAATCTGCTAAATCTGGGTAGTTTTAAGATTGATTAAGTTAGTAAGATAATTAAAACATCACTTTCTTAACATGTTTAAAGCATCTAAGATATACATTATCAACAGGCCCGTTAATTTGTGGTAACATTTGATTAATTTTTAACATGCTACTTCTATTTGTCCCTGTTGAGCCTGAAAAAGCTTAGTGTCTTTCCAGCACACACAACATGAGCTAAATGTTGGGGAAAGTAATGATATGACACTACTTGCTAGTGACCATCTTATGATTTAAGATTACCAATTAAGGGGAGGGGGACTGAGGGGAGCAAAAAGGGGATAGATGTAACACAACAATTTAAAAAAAAAAAAGATTACCAATTAAGCAAGAAAGCTATATAGGTTTGTATAGCCACACAAACTGTTTAATTATATTAACATTGGCTCGATACTTTCAAGACAGGCCTCGTATTTGGTAGACTTACAAGCATTAGATGAAAGTAAAAGCTTCCCAACAAAAGAGGGAAAGGAAGAAATAAACCTGTTTGAAAACACAAAGATCTTTCTCTTGCCTTAAAGCAGAATACTATCTACCATAGCAAAGTGTGAAAAATGAGTACGTATATGAAAATTCATGTTAAACTGGAGTTTCAAAAAATTAAGAGACAAGTAACAAAAGATGCAACAGGTGTCAAAGTGGTCTTTACTCATTTAATTTTTCTTTCAACTTATAAATGCTGTCACAATTCTAAAGTGACTAGGCTTGAATGAAAATTTTTATTATGAAGATTAAGATCTAAGAAAGATAATTAGGTGCTATTTAACAGTTCCTTGTAAAAATAATAACATGAAAAATTAGTAGAAAATGAAAATCTGAAAAGTTATCTGAAATTTGGAAATGTTAAGCAATTTCCCCTGCATCTTAGTTTTGATCACTTTTGCTCAATCACTTTTGCATACTAGGGTGAAAAGTTGTCTTCTTCTTTCATTAATAATGGACTATGTCTTTCAGAGCTTAGCATAGTCTTTAAAAATCATCTGAAGCTTCTGGCTCAGCATGATGTTCCCCCTGGCCTTCAGTCTGCCACTGAAGAATGCCTGGAGAGATGGGGAAAAGCAGGTTAAAAACATTTATTACATCTTCATGAAATAGCCATATAATAATAAATTAAGTTAGTATAACAAAGTAGTGAATCAATCCTGTCCTACAGCATTAGAATGCCTGGGTTAAAATCTAGGCTCTGCCCCCACAAGCGTGGGCAAAGTATGTAACCTCTCTGGGCTCCGGCCTCCTCATCTCTACAGGGCAGGACACTAGTACCTAAATCATGCAGCTTTGTTGTGTGCATTAAATGCAATAGTATGTAAAGTGCTTAACTTACTGTTTTTCCTGTGGTAATAGCAGAGCAATCTCATTATTACCACGCAAAAGGGTGCCATGTTAAAACACTAACAGCTCCTGTACCACCTCTGTATCTGACCTGACAAAAAAAACTTGGGCAAGTTGCTTAAGTTCTTCCTCACTGTCAAGTTCTCTATCAGTAAAACAAAAGTCATAAATCAGTTTTTATAGCTTACTGAGAATAACATAAAAGGTGAAATAAAAAGAAGGCCCCTATATTTTTATCTAGATTATAAAGCAGTAATGGCCATGTATACTTAACATTACAGAGCAGCCCTACAAATACAATCTCACCTGAGAAGCACAGCCATCAGCCTCAAGTGGCATAACAGCAATTCTTAAGTTGACAGATGGAAAGCTGGATTCAGAGAACTTGCTCAAAGGCAAAAGCCAGCAAGAAATAAGGCCATTAACTGCTTATTAACTAGTTAATAAGCAACTTAATCTCCAAAGCAAATCCTCATCAGCTGGAGGAAAAGCAAAATACTACCAACTTTTTATCCCAGAAATAAGGAAGAACTAATTCAGTCAGGCTTTGGTGCTAGGTATTTAAATTGGAGACTTGAATTTCAAAACTAAGGCTGTTGCCCTGGCTGGTGGCACAGTGAACAGACACCGACCTGTGAATCCAAAAGTCGCAGGTTCAATTCCCAGCCAGGGCACATAACCAGGTTGCAAGCCAGATCTCCAGCAAGCTCTGTAGCTGGAGGCAGGTGAAAAGCAACCATACATTGATGTTTCTCTGTTTCTCTCCCTCTCTGCCTCTTTCCTTTCCCACTTCTCTAAAAATAATAAATAAAATCTTTAGAAAACAAAACAAACAAACAAAAAACTAAGACTGCTTTCACTGTGCAGTTATAGAAATGACTGTCTAGGACTCCTGCAGAAAAGGGGTGGGTACTCAGGCCTGCCTGCCAGGTCCTGAAGTCTAAGAGTGACTTAGAACCTCAAGTAAGAATACCTAGGTCCTTGGAGTAAATACACCAATGTTTGATTGTAGTTATTAAGTGGAAGAATTGTGTATGTAAACCTTTGTCCTTACCTATCTTCTTTGAGTAGATTCCTAGAAGAAGAATGACTAAATCATGACATTTCTTATGTAAGGTTCCTGACTATACTTCCACATTGCCACAGTTCCCGAACTACACACTGTGGGACCAGGGCATCCCAGCAAACCCACAGGGGCAATAAGGAGTTTTCAAAAACTGGTCAAATACAAAAATCTACAACGTGAAAAATTACTCTTGTTAGGCCCTACTTAATAAGCTGAATCATTAGGCATTTCTTTGGGCCTACAAGAGCCATACAAGAGGTACTGACTGAACTATCATTTGCCATAAAGGAAGAAAGTTGGTGAACTATTGCCATAGTGCTTTCCAGAAAGACTATACCAAGTTATTATTCCTTCCAGCTACATGTGAATTCTTTTGTCCCAACAATACCATTTTCTTAATTTTTGAAAATCTGAAGTGAAAAAAACATGATTTAATTTGCACTTTTAGATACTGGGAAAAATCAGTCATTTTTCTTCTGTGTATTAGTCATTTCTATTTATTTTCATTAATTACTGGTTCATAACTTTTTCTTTTAATATTTTATTTATTTAGAGGAGAAGGGAGAGACACAAAGAGGGAGAGAGATAACAATGTACCTGGGTAGAGACCTGGCTTGCAACCTGGTTATGTGCCCTGGTTGGGGAATCGAACCAGCGACTTTTGGGTTTGTAGGCCAGCACCTATTCACTGTGCCACCAGCCAGGGTCTGGTTCATAACTTTTGCCCATTTTTTTCTATTGAAGTTTTAGTGCTTTCCAGAATTTTTTATAGGTTATTAATACCAATATACTGTGTATTATCATCACCTTATTTTTCTCCCATATTTATGGGAGTATCTTGTGGAATCTGACATGCAGAAGTTTTTAATTTCTAAACTACTGCTATTGAGCTATGTTCTTTATTTCTGCCCTTGCTTTAATCTACTCAAGTATTAACTGACTGACTACAGTATACTAGGCAATATTCTAGGCTAAAAAACAGACATCTCTTCCTGTTTTCATAGATTATTATAGCAGGGGAGTAAAAAACAAAATGTAAGCAAACACTTTAAGACTGGAAGCAGAAAGATAGTCAGGAAGCCACTGAGTAAGCCAGGTGAGATGACAGAGGCTAGTCCCTAGTGATGTCCCTAGTGATGAAGCACTATACTAAGCTCTTCACATATACGTATTACTGGATTTAATTATCATAACAATGCTTTGGGATTGTTCTAATTATTCATTTTACCAATAAGAAAATTGACGTTTAGAGTGTAAGTGGCAGGGCTAAGATTCAAACTCAGATTTATTTGATGACAAAAAACACATTTTTTACTATACTTGTTTACAATTCTTTCTATCCAGAAAAACCATTTTTCATTTATTCAAATTGTTCTGTTCCTTGTAAAGTTGTATAGCATTTTTTTATTAGAGTAGTAATTAATACTTTTTAGTTTAGGTAGTAATTATAAACAAGTTTTTTCACCTGTATCTTCTATTTACTTTTTTATGTAAAAGTTATTTTTAAATAATTTTTGTTCATTTAACCATGTCTTTGAATCCCTCTAAGAACCAATCAGTTGATTCTCTTGGAATTTCCAGCTACATAATCATAATTTGAAAATAAAAAACAAAATTTTCTATTCCATTTTAATTGCTATATCAGTTTCTTTCATTCTGTATGTCTGCAGATTAGCTAAAAGTTTCAGAACAATATTAGCTCATCATGGTCAGAGAGACCATTGTTGTCTTAACTGTGAATGAACAACCACTCTTAACTGAAATGTCTGCTTCTAAATGTTTTACCTTCAATAAGACATGGGCTATCTATTCTATCCTTCTATTTCCAGTTTTCAATGAGATTATGACAAGCTCTTTATTTTATTGTTAAGATTAAATGTCTAGTCCTGGCTGGTGGCTCAGTGGATAAGGTGCTGGCCTGTGAATCCAAAAGGTACTGGTTCAATTCCCAGTCGGGGCATATAACCAGGTTGCAAGCCAGGTCTTCAGCCAGATCCATGGCTGGAGGCAGGTGAAAGGCAATCATACATTGATGTCTTTCTCCCTCTCTGCCTCTCTCCCCACCCCTCTCTCTAAAAATAATAATCTTTAAAAAAAAAAAAGTCTAATTTGTAAAATATCTAAAAACATTATAAGGTTTTTTTTTACCTTGAACTAATGGCATAATATAATAAAAAGTCTAGATGTGGGCTAAAGAGGAATATCACCAAAAATTCAGTTTTAAAGAGTGTCAGTTAAAACTCTATTAGAAAAATTCATGATCTGTAAACTCAAAGATTGACATCAACTGTGTCTTCTTCGAAGCTGTAAGAATTCTGTCTGATAAATCAGAATTGGAAAGTCAGCTAAAAACTGCAATTATCAAAAAGAAAGCAATAATGATGAATAAATGAATATTTTAAGAATATTACCTTCTGAGGATCAAGTTTGCCCAGGACTACATCAATGAAATCTCCATCTGAAATTGTGATAGTTACATCAGCATCACCGTGTGCCGGGCCTTGATACACTTTTCCAGCACCATTTTTCAGGTCAATAGCTGAGGGGAAGGGGTTACAAAGAACATGTGTCATATTTTCTTCACAATATGAAAGTAAAATAAACTAACTAAAATGCAGACACTTCTACAGTTCCTAAGTTAATGTACTAGTCTACAATATATACTACCTCTCATTCAGAAAAAAAAAATAAATCCTTTATTTTGGGAAATTTTCTTTTTAAAAGAAGTTCTTCAAAACAGTCTATTTTTTTCCTCATTAAAGAAGTTTATATAACAGAAACATTTTGAATGTGAATCAGTGTAGAAAGATGTAAAGAGGTTGGTGGAGGTTATATGGTTAAGGCCATTAGGCTCACGTACTCTATAGTTGACAACGGAGGAAAGCTGGATTTCAAAACAGATGCATATTGTGGGAAGAGAATACACACTATAATCAGCTTTCAAATACCTGAATTACTCAAGATAATCAACATAAAATTTTAAAAATCGTCTAATTAGTCTTGTTACACTTATGATTTTATAAAATACATATGGCCCTAACTGTCGTGAATAAACATTAAAACTGGTTCCTTTCTGTTAACTGTTTTTGACGGAAGAATTAAGCATCCCAGAAACAAGATGGGTACTAGAAAAACTACTGAAAATTTAACTTCATTGCTCCCTGTAGAATATTTATAGAGCTTTATGCCATAGTTACACTTCAGAAAGTTTTACTTATCTCATATATGACTGAGACCAATCACCCAGCAAGCCCAATTCTACTCCTCCAGCTTTAGCCTCTTGAAGGTAATTTCTTTTGCTACAGTGAAGGAGCTATAATCGCACCACTCTCCCTATAAGTGTACAGGATGTAGGACTCCCAATTAGGGTCAAGGGAAAGCTACACATACATAAAAAAAATAGAGAGAGGCTTTAGGTCAAGATGGAAGCATAGGTATTCACCTCCTCATGCAACCATAGAAAGCATTACAACCAGATCTCAAAAACAAATAACAATCAGAACCATCAGAAAATCGAGCTAGATGCAAGTCTAACAACAAAGGATTTAAAGAAGCCACATTCATCGAGGAGTAGGAGGGGCAGTGTTGCAGCTAAGGCAAGGAGAGGTGGTGTGGTTCAGACAAGCAATAGTGGGAGGACAACCCCTATTTTCATGTGGTGGATTAAAATTGGGAGAGATACCCTGGGAGCAAGTGATCCCAGCCAGACTGCACAGCCCAGGTTTCCAGCACCATGAAGACAAACCCCTATTACCTCTGGCTGTAAAAACCAGTGGGGGTTGGGGTGACAGAAGATTTTCACTGGCTAAAGGGCCCACATGGTCTTAGAATGTACACAAATCCCGGGGCAGCAACTGGAAGAGCGTGAAGTCACCTACGGGAAGTAGGTGAAAAGACTGGAAATAGGGCAAGAGCTGGGAAAATCACCAGAAACCCATGCAGCAGCACTGTCCCCTCTCTGGGCCTCCCACCACGAACAGAGCCACAAAGCAATGAAGCAGATGGCCCTGCCCTGACAATTACCTAAGGCTCCACCCCACACAATTTACAGATGCCATTGCTGCGTAAGCCACACTATTAAGACAGGGAATAAAAGCAACTCTACCTAATATACAGAAACAAACACGGGGAAGCTGCCAGATTGAGGAGGCAAAGAAATCTGACCCAAATGAAAGAGCAGAACAAAACCCTAGAAAAAGAACTAAACAAAATGGAGATGGCCAACCTATCAGATGCAGAATTCAAAACACTGGTGATAAGGATGCTCAGAGAACTCACAGAGTACAACGAAATAAATGAAGAAATGAACGTTACACAAAGTGAAATAAAGAAAAATATACAGGGAACTAACAGGGAAGGAAAGGAAGTCAGGATTCAAATCAACAATTTGGAACTAAAGGAAGAAATAAACATTCAACCAGAACAGAAAGAAGAAACCAGAAGGCTAAAAAACGAGGAGAGGCTTAGGAACCTCTGGGACAACCATAAACGTACCAATATTTGAATCACAGGGGTGCCAAAAGGGGGGGAAAAGCATCAAATTGAAAATTATTTGAAAAAATAATGAAAAGAAAACTTTCCAAATTTGGCAAAGGAAACAGACATGCAAGTCCAGGAAGCGGAAAGAGTTCCAAACAAGCTAAATCCAAAGAACACGACACCAAGACACACCATAATTAAAATGCTAAAGGTTAAAAATAAAGAGAGAACCTTAAAAGCAGCAAGAGAAAAGAAGAGAGTTGCCTACAAAGGAGTTCCCATAAGGCTATCAAGTGATTTCTCAAAAGAAAGTCTGCAGGCAAGAAGGGGCTGGCAAAAAAGTATTCAAAGTGATGAAAAGCAACAACCTACAACCAAGATTACTCTATCCAGTAACGCTATCATTTAGAATGGAAGGGCACATAAAGTATTTCCCAGTTAAGGTTATTACATGAGATGTTAAAGGGATTTATTTAAGAAAAGATCAAAACTATGAACATTAAAATGATAACAAACTCACAACTATCAACAACTGAATCTAAAAAATCAAAATGAAAACAAAGGGAGCAACCAGAACAGGAAGAGAATCATAGGTACAGGGATCATTTCAGGGTCATCAGCTAGGTTTGGAGGGGGGAAGGATGGGGATAAAGATGCCAGGATTAAGAAGCATAATTGATGCCCTGGCTGGTGGCACAGTGGATAAGGCACCGGCCTGCGAACCCAAAGGTCGCTGGTTTGATTCCCAGCCAGGGCACATAACCAGGTTGCAAGCCAGGTCTCCAGCCAGGTCTGTAGCTGGAGGCAGGTGAAAGGCAAACATACATTGATGTCTCTCTCTCCCTCTTTCACTTCTCCCCTCTCTGAAAGTAATAAATAAAATCTTAAAAAAGAAGAAGAAGAAGAAGAAGCATAATTGGTAGGAACAAAATAGGAGATGTTAACAATTTTATACAAAAGCTAATGAAAGTGCAAACATGAGTTAACTCATGTAGCAAACAAGCATTATTCCTTAAGAATAGTATAGGAAAGGTAGAAGCCAAAGAATTTACCCATGACCCAAAGATGTGAACTGAGGTAGGGAGATTGCTGGAGGGAAGAGGATATCAGATGGAGGGTGACAAAAGGGAAAAACGGGGAAAAGTATGGACACTGTAACCACATAATCAATAAAATACACTTTTAAAAAACAGGGTGTTTAACTATATCCTGCTTTTCAAGCCTTGCTCCAAAGAGAAAATTAGTCACTCTAACTCTCCACAGAGGAGAATGTTGCCAACTAAACTAAAAACATAACTTAACAACAATGGTTACCTCAGGGAGAGGGAAGGGCAAAGAGAAGGGAACTTCTTTGCTTTGTATATTCATTCACTCACTTCACTGTTTCTACCGGGGGTGTCAGATGATAGCAAGGTCTTAGAAGTAGAGCATGAAGAACAAAGGCTCTGTTCTTACTGAAACTTACGTATTATTATGTGTTCTCAGGTGCTCTTTGTATAGTTACAAAGGAAGAAAAGGGGAGCAACTGCAACTACAGCAGACAGATGGACAAGAGGAATGACAGGCAACAGTGACCTTTATCCAGACTTTGCCTAACAAAAAGGTCCCTGTCCCAGACTGGAGAGAATCTCCTTTCCAAAGATCACCTTTTCGGTCTTTTCTATAAACACGTGAGATGTTCATTTGGATACCAGTCCTAGCTGGAACCAACACTCTTAGGATTTAGTTTATATCCAAGCTGCGAAACCGTAAAAAGTAAACTGGTTTGACTGCTAGGAGATGAGCATCAACCGAGGAATAACAGGTTCTGATGTCAGATCTTTAAAAAGGCAGTTGCCCAGACTGTGTAGACAAGGTCTGTCCCAAAAGTATCGGATGCGCAACTGTTTTAATTATATTGACATTGGCTCAATTCTTTTTGGACAGATCAAGTCTTCTTTCACATTCTGGCAAATCTCCAAGATCCCAAACAGATGACCTAGAAGTCAGAACATGCAAAAAGTAAAATGCATCATGGATGCTTGGATTTAGTCCAAACAGGCAGACTTAGTTCTACACAATTAGTTATAATACACATTTTTAAAAGTCAACTCACTTTATTACTTAACTAACCATATTTAAGCAATAATGTGTAGTATTCCTATAATCTTGCTTTATAAATGTAAACTTCAATTATGTTCCTACCAAGGAAAAGATTATAAATACGTAAAAGGAAACCAAATTTCCTTTAGGGGAAAAACAACCAAATTGTTCAATGCCAATGAGCTTAAATCTATCATCCTAAGGAAAAGAAAAAATGAAGCTGTGTGGCAACACTAATACTCTGAGTTCCAAGTAATATTTCCATGAATGTGATTTCTATTCTGTCTCCAGCTAATTCGCCCTTAAATTCCAGGCTCACAGTTCCCAGAACCTAGTCCAGATCTTGGTCTGCTATGGTCTGGCACCACAGTTTATCAAATCCTCTCTCCTAAAAGTCTCTCCTCTCCATTTTTCACACATCCTCAGCCATGCCAGCTCAACACTCTGGCATTAGTTGTCTCCTTCTCATTCCTCTTATTTTTCAGACATTATTAGTAACCAAGTCAGTCAATTCTATCTGAGCAATAGATCCACAAAGGCCCTTTCCTCTCCATCACTGCCATCACCTTACTACAGGTCTTCCTGCTTTTTAATCTGAATTCCTTTTTTTTTTTTAAGTTTTTAAAAAATTTATTATTTTTCAGAGAGAGGGGAAAGGAGAGAGGGAGAGAGGGAGAGAAATATCAACGTATGGTTGCCTTTCACCTGCCTCCAGCTGGAGACCTGGCTTGCAACCTGGTTATGTTGCCCCAGCTGGGAATCGAACCAGCAACCTTTGAGTTCGCAGGCCAGCACCTTATCCACTGTGCCACCAGCCAGGGCCCTTTGTTTCCTTAACTCCAATATTTTAAACTTTCCTGATACAGTGCCTCTGATGCTAATATCTGTAAACAAAGTTCTGTCTTTTCATATTTGCAATCCATAGCCTAGCAGAGAACCTGGTGCATAGTAAATACTGAAATATTTATTGAATGAACCAATTCACCAGTCTGTGAATACAAACAGCACCTTCCCATTGTCTCTTACCAATTCTGTTCTATCAGAATTATTTGTATATATGAACAGGACTCAATGCCTTATTTAAATTCCTTCAGGCCAGATGTATTTAAGAATTCATAATTTTTCAGATTTTAGAAAGAAAATGCAGTTCATACACTATGTATATGTTTTATTATTTTTACCTTAATCATTGTTATAGTTTTCCCCATTACTAGTAGTCCTCTATACTCCCTCCCCACAACAATCACCACACTGTTGTCCATGTCCATGAGTCCTTTTTCCTTTTTGCTCAATCCCTCTACCCCCTACCCACCTCCTGCCAACCAGCTGTCATCTGCTGTCCACCTATGAGTCTGTCTCAGTTTTGCTTGTTAATTCAGTTTGTTCATTTGATTGCACAAATGCATGAAATCCTATGGTATTTATTTTTCTCTAACTGGCTTATTTCACTTAATGTAATGTTCTCCAGGTCCATCCGTACCGTAGCAGAGGGTAAAATTTTCTTCTTTTTAAAGGCCAAGCAGTATTCCATTATGTAAATGTCCCATAGTTGTTTTGTCCATTCATCTACTGATGGACACTCAGGTTGTTTCCCTATCTTGGTGATTGTAAATAATGCTGAGGGTGCTTATTGTATGTTCTTCAAATTAGTGTTTTGGGTTCCTTCATATATATTTCCAGAAGTGTAACTGCTGGGTCAAAAGGCAGGCTCATTTTTAATTTTTTGAGGTAGCTCCACACTGCTTTTCACAGTGGCTGCACCAGTCTGCATTCCCAAGAATGCAAAAGGGTTCCCCTTTCTCCATATCTTTACCAGCACTTGTTTGTTGATTTATTGACAGCCATTCTGACAGGTGTGAGATTGTATGTCTTTGTGATTTTAATTTGCATTTCTCTGATGATTAGTGACATTGAACAGCTTTCATATGTCTATTGGTCATCTGTATGTCCTCTTTGGAGAAGTGTCTATTCAGGTCCTTTTTCCAATTTTTTAATTGGGGTATTTTTTTGGTGTTGAGTTTTGTAAGCTCTTTAAAATTTTTTGCGTATTATCCCCTTATCAGATACAGCAGCAAATATGTTCTCCCATGCTGTAGGTTTTCTTTATATTTTGTTGATGTTTTCTTTTGCTATGCAAAAAGTTTTTAGTTTGATGTAAAAAGGATATAAAAATTAATATCCAAAAATCAACTTTGCATTTTTTATATGCCAGTAATGAACTAACAGGAAGGGAAATTAAGAAAACAATCCCATTCACAACCGCTTCAAAAAGATTAAAATACCTAGGAATAAACCTAACCAAACATGTAAAAGACAGGTACACAGAAAATTCTAAGACACTGAAGAAAGAAACTGACAAAGATAAATATAAATGGAAGCACACACCATTTTAATAAGTAGGAAGAATTAACATCATTAAATTATCCATACTATCCAAAACAGTCCATAGATTCAACACAATTTCTATCAAGATTCCAATGATGTATTTTGCTGAACTAGAATATTTCAAAAATTTATATAAAACCACAAACTCATCTACATAGCAACAGCAATCCTGAGAAAGAACAAAGTTGGAGGAATGATGCTATGTAATATCAAGGCCACAGTAATCAACAGGATGGTATCTGGCATAAAAATAGACACATAGATCAGTGGAAAGAATAGAAAGCCCAAAAATAAACTCACACCTTCATAATCTTAGTATTCAACAGAAGCAAGCATATACAATAAGCTAAAATAGCTTTTTCAATAAATGGTGTTGAAAAAATGGGACAGATACATGCAGAAAAATGGAACTAGACCACCATCTTACATCACAGACAAGAATAAATTCAAAATGGATCAAAGACTTAAACATTAGACCCAAAACCAGAAAAATACCAGACAAAAACATAGGCAGCAAAATCCTGAATATTGCTCACAGCAATTTTTAATCAGATATACCTCCCTAGGCAAGGGAGACAAAAGCAAAAGTAAGCAAATGGGACTACAAAACATGTACTATATATTATGAAAGACGGCCAATGTCACAACACTCTGTAAATAAATACATGCTCTTTATATTTAACTCATTTACAACAGGTGAGATAAGGACAATCAGCTGTAATGTATCCGTTCAGGTCAAGTTCTGACATGAAAGTTAAGAGAAAAAAATTTTCATTTTTGAGTTTTTTGTTTTTTCCTTAAGAGATAGGAATTAGTTCTTCCCTACGCATTTGGTAAAATTTGCTGGTGTAGCAAATTTTGTGTGCTAGGAGTTTTTTGATTACTGCTTCAATTTCACTACTTGTTACTGGTCTAGTCAGGCTTTCTGATTCTTCTTGATTCAATTTTGGAAGATTTTATGTTTCCAGAAGTTTCTCCATTTCACCCAGGTTGTCTATTAGGTTGTCAAATTTCTTGTCATGTAGTTGTTCATATTAATTTCTTACAAGCCTTTATGTTTCTGTGGTATTGGTTGTGATTTCTCCTCTTTTGTTTCTGATTTTATTTACTTGGGTCCTCTATGAGTCTGACTAAAGGCTGGTTGATTTTGTTATCTTTTAAAAGAACCATGAACTTCCACCTTTGGACTGCCTTTACTGTGTCCCATAGATTTTGGGCTGTTGTGTGTTCATTTTCATTTGTGCCCAGAAACTTTTTGGTTTCTGGTTTTGGTTACTTCCTTGATCTCATTGTTAACCCATTCATTATTTAGTAGAATGTTATTCAGTCTCCAAGAATTTTAATGTTTTTGAGTATTTTCCTTGAGGTTGGTTTCTAGTTTTAAACTGCTATGATCTGAGAAGATGCTTGATACAATTTCAATTTTCTTGATTTTGTGGAGACTTGTCTTGCATCCTACCATGTGGTCTATCTTTGAGAATGTTCCATGTGCATTGAAAAGAATGTATATTTTGATACCTTGGGGCGAAAAGCTCTGTATAGATCAGTGAAGTCCATTTGTTCTAGAGTGTTGTTCAATGCCACAATACGCTTGTTATGTCTTTGCTTAGAAAATCTGTCCACTGTTCATAATAGGGTGTTAAAATCCTCTACTATGAGTGTGTTCCTGTCAATGTCCTTGAAGTCCTTCAAATTTTTTCTCATCTATTTGAGTGTTCCTATGTTGGGTACATCTATGTTTACAAGGGTTGTAGCTTCTTGATGGAGATTGTTCCCTTAAGCATTTTCAAATGTTCTTTGTCTCTTTTTATGGCCTTTGGTGAGAAATCTATTTTGTCTAAAATAAGTATTGCTATCCTAGTTTTTTTTCATGTGCGTTTGCTTGAAATATTTTTTCCCATCCCTTCACTTCCAGTCTGTCAATCTTTTGTTCTGAGGTGGATCTCTTATAGACAGCATATAAGTGGGTCATGTTTCCTTTTCCATTCAGCTACCCTATGTCTTTTGATTGGTGCATTTAATCCATTTACATTTAAGGTTATTATTGATAGGTACTTATTCATTGTCTTTTTTTCACGCTTGTACCTGTGTCCCTCTGTGTCTTTGTTTTTGTCTTCTTAAAGTAGACCCTTTTGCATCTCTTGCAATGCTGGCTTAGTGGAGATATACTGTTTTATTCTTTTGCTTGGAAAATTCCTTATTTCACCCTCCATTATGAATCAGAACTTTGCTGGGTAGTCTTAGTTGTAGGTTTTTGTTTTTCATTGCTTGGAATATTTCTTGCCATTGCCTAATGGATTGTAGTGTTTCTGTTGAGAAATCAGCTGATAACCTGGAGCCCCCTTTTAAGTTATTATCTGTTTCTCACTTTTTGCTTTTAGGATTCTCTCTTTGTCTCTGAAATTTGCCATTTTAATTATGAGGTGTCTTGGGAGTAGGCCTCTTTGGGTTCATTTTCAGTGGGGACTTCTGTGCTTCCTGAACTTGGGTGACTTTTTCTTTCCTCAAGTGAGGGAAGTTTAGGGTCATTACTTTTTCAAACAGGTTTTCTATCTCTTGCTTTTCTTCTTCTCCTTCTGGTGTCCCTATGACATGGATATTATTATGTTTCATGTTGTCCTGCAGCTCTCTTAAAATCTCTTCATTCTTTTGCAGTCTTTTTTAATTTTGTTGTGCTGTTTGGAAATATTTTCCTCCATTGTCCTCCAGCTCACTGATCTGATCCTCTGCTTCCTCTAGGCTGCTTTTGATTCCTTCTACTGTGTTTTTCAATTTGGAAACTGTATTCTTCATTTCCTCCTGGCTCTTATTGATAGCTTCCATGTCCTTTAATGCTGGTGTAGTTCTCAGTAAATTACTTGTAGCTTCCCTGGTGTGTTTTGTAGTTCCCCTGGAGTTGTTTGTAGTTTTCTTTGAACTTGCTGAGCTCACTGAGTTTCTCTATCATCATTATTTTGATTTCCATGTCTGATAGTATGCTTGCCTCTATTTCATTTAGCACTCTTTCTGGGAATTCCTCCTTTCCTTTCAAAGGGGAGTTGTTTCTTTGTCTCCCCATTTTAGGTGACTTTTGTTTGTTTCTGCTTCTTAGATTTATTTGCTTTGACTATCTGTCTTCAAGATGTGACATTCTGTGGTAGGAGACCTATGGGATTCAGTGGTGCAGTCGCCTTGACCTGAACTTGATAACCTTTATACCATTTATTTGGGCTGTCTAGTTGTACTTGGGTTTTTGTTGTTGTGTTGCTCTTTAGTGGGTCCTTCCCTCCAATTAGCTGACTGACAGCTAATTTTTAGAGCCTTCGGTTTCTGGAGTTGCAGGCAAAAATAACTACGTTTTCACTTTCAGGAGCTGACTATTCCATAGGCCATATAAAGTCCCTGATTCTTAAATCTTCATTATGTCTTTCTGTCATCTTACAGTTCCTCTGAATTGTTACTTTTGCTTTTAACAGAATGGGACCCAAAGGGTTCATTTGCTAGGACAACTTTTGGCTGGTT
This sequence comes from Noctilio leporinus, assembly GCA_004026585.1. Taxonomy (NCBI): domain Eukaryota; kingdom Metazoa; phylum Chordata; class Mammalia; order Chiroptera; family Noctilionidae; genus Noctilio; species Noctilio leporinus. Next base: position 61,664 of record PVIW01003928.1, read on the forward strand.
TCAGAAATTAAGAGTAATAAATATCATAAAATATACTGCTTACTTATAAAATGTTTCAATTGTATCATATTGTTTCTGAATATTTTACTCATGCCAAATATAAAATACATGCCATTATCTAGACAATAAACTTACTGTTTTCATAGAAGAAAAGGCACCAATTTCAGCACATTTTAAATAAGGCAGGCATCTGATTCCATCTAAAACTGTGCATTCTACACGACTTTTAGCACTTACTCAATGTATACGGAATAAGGCTACTACATGTCATAATTGAGGCTGGAAATAAATGAATCTGAAGATCTGAGTGTTAAGCCCAAGGTCAAGGTCAAGTAGAAAGCACTACATTAATGAGAAATGATCATAATACAGTTAAGATAACTGTGATCAACTACAGTCTCTGTTAGAAGGGAATTCAGAGATTTCCTTTTGTACCTGACTTCCACTTTTACATTTCCAACCTAATCCCAATAACCTCTAGAAAACTAAAAACCCAAAAGACTACCTTTAATTCAAAAGGGTAAAACACCTGAAGGCACAGGTTATCAGAAAAGGGTGTTCAAACACGTCTAGACCCTCAATTATATTTTGGAGTAATAAAAAGACATAGACAACAAAATGATTGTGTTCTTGATAGTTAAATAAATATTAACAGTGAAGTTAAGTACAATAAGCTTCTACCTTGACCTTATTTACTCAAGGAAGCACTACCATTGGATCATAATGTTTTTAATAATTCTACAATAATACTTCATAATCAAAACACTATCTCCAGAGGTGCAAATGAGCTTTCCAGGTAAAGGCTTCCCTTTCCCAAAATATTACACCAAGGCCCTCCTCTGATGTCTCATGCAGATCAAGGGCCTTCATCTCAGTTATACGTACACCTTTGGCCCACAGGGAAAAAAAAGGTCTGCGGCCTCTCTCAGTTCACTTCGGCCCAGCAACACAGAGGCCACACTGGCTCTCACCCAGGCAGCTCCTAGATGACCAGACAGGCCTCAGAGAGGCCTACCCTCAGAAGACACAGATATAACTCCTCCTTCACTTCCAAAACCAACCCTAACCCAGCATGGACACAGAACTTCACTGATTCTTTCTAGATTTAGACCAATTAGGTTTTAAAAGACTCCCCACCCCCACAACACACACATTCTACCCAGAGATCTGTTGCTGGTGTTGGTTGGATGGTAGGGTGAGGGAGGAAATAGGGAAGATGAACATGGTCCAGGATCTTTGGGTTGGAATGTACTTTCTAAGCCACTGAGCCCAGAACCTTTGGTTCTGAGGCTTGCTCAAAGTCAACCACTTATGCTAATCCAGTGACACCTGAGCCCAGCCAAGGTAAACTGAGTAGCCTAGCCCTGTCCTCTGTAACTAGGCGCTCTAGTCAGCCAACATGTAGACAAGGCTGGGAAAACCAACAGCAATTTAACATATAAAATATTCAGTAATAAAGTGCTTAGCAAAACATTTTTTGAACTGCTTGCACAAAAAAAGCACCTTAGGTATTCTCTAAATCAAAGCATTCAATCATCTATTTCATGTCATTAGGTGCCAAGATGCAAAGCAGAGATGCCAATATGGAATCACCTTCTAAGATAACATGAACCAAAAGACCCAGATAGTTTCTACTGCTACCAGCTACTGTGAGTTAACTCAGTGACACAAAGACTGCAAGGAAAGAACAAACAAAACTGAAAATAGTTTCACAGCTGAGAATCCAACCAAATAACAGGCAACAGATAACCAACGGGAATGGTGAGTTCTTTCAGAGAGTATTTTAAGGTCCAACTTCTCTGTTAACTTTGATAAATAAGCACCTCAAGAACAGATGATAAAACAAATATAAGCCATAAAGCATCAATAATAAGTACTTAAAAACTGAACTCCAATGTTCCTATTTTCTAGTGGAAATGAAAAAATAACCAAACAAAAAAATGCTTTTCTAGGTTAATTCAAGGTAATTTTTAAATGTGAGCACATTTTCTAGTATTATCTACAAGGAAAATGTCACCAAGACATGGGAAACATCTTAGTTGGTTATTGAAACTACATTGAAACTTCTCTGGCAAGAGTGAATCACTTGTATACTTTATAAATCCCTTCAAAGTTCTCTTCTGTCAATCGTGACACACAGTTCAAACACCTTTCCCCACTTTTATAGATCTCAATTCTCTTCTTTACCAATATCTTCAAAAGTCCCATGCTTTATATTTAAAACTCAACTTCTAATAGAGTGTCATCCATCAGGAGAAAGGTTAACTCTATCGTGGATACACAGAAAGAAAAGAGGACAGAAAGAAGAAAGTGATGACCCCTACATATATAGTGTTACTCTATGAAGTTACTTAGAAAAACATTAAACACTTGAAAATTTGGAAGATACAAATACATATTAGATTTTGCCTTCCCTTATAACCCCTCTGATTTAACATCATATAAGCACAAATGTCTTCCAGAAGAACATCAAAATGTTAATTGGGGGTAGTATGATTTATACCTCATTATTTTCTTCTTTATACCTTTCTATACCAAATGTTACACAGTGAACAAATACTATCTGAAACAGCAACTGTTATATTAAACAGAATGTTGTTTATATTGAACCAAAATAAATTGAACAAAACTTCAAAATGGATTTTTTAGGAATAAGTAATAGATTATTATTCCAAAAGTTTCAGTTGATTTAAATATATTTTAATTTTTTTAATCTGAGTGAGCAATTGGTGACCTTCACTTATAATGAAAAATCATCTGATTTTCAAAGTACTCAAATAGGTACCCTTAAATAAAAATCTGATAAATAAGGCAACAATCCAAATTATTGTTTTAAAATAAAAAAAAAACAAATTAAAAATTATCAAACTATAGTGACAACAATATTTTACTTGCCCTGATGAACTTGCTTTATGTTTAAGGGAAATTTGAAGATACGTTAAAGAAGCATACAGCTTAGATAACTGTTTAAAAGTACTAATTCAGATATTACAATAGACTCTGTAAAACAGGTATTTTCATTTTAATTGATTCCCTACATCACTAAAAAACATATGTCTTTAGGTATCCTGAAACTTGTCATTCCCAAGAAAAATAACTGACCTAAGAAAGTAGGATTGACCTACTTTCAATGAGACAGGCTTTAATTATAACAAGGATACTTTATCTCTGTTTACTACCAGTTAGTTACCTTAAAGTATCATAAAGGATAAAACTTACTCCACTTAGCTGCAGTATTTCCACCTTTAGTAATATGCCACTCAAATGTAGCATTTACTTTCTTTACCACATCGCGCCCGACATCCTTAAGACGACGACCTATTTCCTCAAACACCAAGGTGCTCTGAAGTTCCCCACCCTAAGAAAAAGTGAAAATTTAATTTTAAATAATGTAAAAATGAGTCAAGGGAAAAAGTATTACAAAATATATATGATAAGGTGATTTTTCTCCAAAATCTGCATACAAACAAGGCAAATTAGATGTTTTTGTTGTTGTTTTTTTTTTTTTTACACCATGCTTCTTTCACACTTTCCTTACATTTATGCATATCTTCCAGAGTCTTAGCCCTAGATAGAAAGCAGATGATACCCTGGGGGAGAGGGTGGGGGTTAGAGGCAAGAGGGATTGAGCAAAAGGGAAAAAGGACCCAGGACATGGACAACATTGTGTGATTGCTGGGGGAAGGGGAGTAAAGGGGGACTAAATGGTAATGGAAAAAATTATAATAAAGATTAAATTAATAAAACAAAACAGAATCTCAGTCCTCAAAATAAAAGGTTTTTACTTTTATCAGAATATAGTTTAAAAGTAAATTAAAAATTGGATAACCTGCATCTTAACTACCTTGATAGGAAGATAATGGACAAATTAATCACTTTCTGTGGTCCCATTTATTTGTAAAGTGGAACTAAATTACATAAAAACTGATTTTTCTGGCTCTAAAAGTTCATACACTTTGATCTTAGAGTTATCTTAAGAAATTTTAATCTTCATTTAAGATCATAAAGGTATGAAGAAAACATCAACATCACTAAATAGTTTAGAGACAGAGAACATAAACATTTTAATTAAAAGCCTCAGCATGTTAACAGAGAATAACAAACTGTTTTAACATAAATAATACATGATATTGTTTTCATATTTGTATATAAAGCTTTATACAAATCTTTAAATCAAGAGAAGGTAATGGGATATTTAACTTTTTCATTAATTTTTTTCCAAAATATTGTTTGCTTGATAATTCTCATTAAACTGATTAAAGCACACCAAAATTAAATAACTTTTTTTCTTGAAAGATGCCCTACTATCCCCTCCAAAAAGTTTTTTAAAAAGCCAAATGTTGTCAAAATACTATTTTTATTATAAGCAGTTTTGAATTAATGTCTTAGTTCAAGAATTAAAACCCTTCACAGGATTCAACTTTCTAAAGTAGCCTGAACATTCTTAAAGCATCCTTACTGAAATTCAGAAATTAGGAAGTGACTTGGATACCATTTTTATAACCTACCTCAGAAGGTGTCTTGGCTAAAACGTCAGATGTTGGCACAAGATCCACATATGCATTTGAAAGGACGATGTCTCCAGTTTCTTGGGTCTTTTAAGGGGTATAAAAAGAAAAATAAACCAATCCACTCTGATCATTCCAATGAAAACACAATGTCATGTGAAACAGTACAAGGTAATTTTTTAAATTTAATTTCTTCCTAATATAAAAAAATAACAAAAATTAAAAATTCAAATGTTAAATGCCAAGATGAATAAAAATGAATCCTTACTGATTTAATACAATTGTTATTAACCCTAACTATAGAATCAACTGGACCTCTTTAAAAATATATGTCTGATCAGGTCCCATCTCCAAAAATTCCAGTTTAAATAATCTGGGGTACAGTCTGGGCACTGGTATTTGAGGGACTTTATAAAAACACAGCTATTATCTAATGGGCAGTCAGGGTGGTAACTAAATTTTTTATTAGAAAGCATGGCACAATACCCACGTGTGGTGATGGTAATCAAGGTACAATTTTTCTGTTATTATTGGACTTTTAAAGGTATTAATTCCAATTCTTAATTCAAATAGGAAGTGTACATAGCATAAACTAAAAGCTAAAATAGCCTTTTACCAAAACATTCATTAAAGGAACTCAAGTTCTAATTCCTAATACTTCATCTAAAATTGTTCCAATGGCTATTCTTTCATAAAATTATGTCTTGTTATAAATGTATAGGATAGTGTCTGAAAATTAAGGTAGCACTTATTAAAGCTCATTTTTAACAATCGAGATCACTATCCTTTGATTACATATCATACTTAGAAAAATAAAAGTTCTTTCAAACAATCTGTTCATTTTATTTCAAATTACATACAGTGAAAGGAACTGAAAAAGATCATTTCTAAGCAAAAATACACATTAGTAAATTACTTTCTTGTAACGAAGCCAAGCATATCATTTGGAACATTGTTTAAGATGTTTCTTAAAATACAATAGGAAGGAATGGAGGAAGGAAGGAGGGAAGGAAGGGAAGGAAGAAAAGAGGGTTCCTATATGTAAATAATAGAAAAAGAGTACATCTAGTCACGGAGGGGAAAAATAACAAATATACTGAAAAAATAAGAGGTGCTTAGAATTTATCAAAATGGGAATTCTATATTATATTTAGATATTAAATTATTTCTCAAAACTGTAAGCTTGAATCCATGAAATTATTTCTATGTTCATTACTAGAATTGTGGGAAAACAAAAACTGTAATATAATTATGGTCCTACTCTTATTCAAAACATAAAGCTTACACAAAAATAACAAAAGAGGACTCCAGATTATGTGGCACAAACATTAATTGCAAGAAGATTTTGGAAAAAGCTAGTAAGTGTGTTCGTAGTGGTGGAGAGATGGTAGGAAGTAAGGGACTGCCTTAAGGGCAAGGTAGAGCTTGAACTGAAGCCTAAAAGATAGGAAGAATTTGAAAATTGAAAAAAGCAGTATGATAAATTAAGCAGGAAAATGATACTGCAATTAGGAGTAAGGCAATCTGCAAAGTTTTTATTTATGAAAGAAAGCATGACATAGTAAAAAATTTAGGGCCTTGAGATCTAAGGTGTGAGCCAGGTAGACCTAGGTTTCCTCAGCTCCACTAATTTCTATGTGACCACGAGCAAGTTACCTAGAAGACCTGAACCTAGATTTTCTTACGTTAAATGTAGAGTTGTTACGCATATTACAGATGATGGAATGGCCTGCTGATAGGTACTCAGTAACTGGAAGCTATTATTATTTAGTGGTGGCATTTAAACTGCTCAACGCAAACCATCTATTTATTGGGTTGGCCAAAAGGTTTGTTTGTTTTTTATTCCATAAGATGGCTCTAGTAGTACTTGGTTGTCTTTAACTTCACTGGAAACAGTTTTGTTAGACTGTATTGTATCAACTGTCATATCAGCATGCACTTTTAAAAAACATCAAAATTAATGAATTTTTACATAGCTATTTTAATATTGAAGATGGTAGAAAATAAGCCACATTTTCAGCATATTGTTTTATTATTTCAAGAATGGTTAAAATGCAACTGAAACACAAAAAAAGATTTGTACAGTGTATAATGAAGGTGCTGTGACTGATCAGACATGTCAAAAGTGGTTTGTCAAGTTTCGTGTTGGGAGATTTCTTGCTAGACAATGCTCCATGGTTGGGCAGACAAGTTAAAGTTGATAGTGATCAAATTGAGACATTAATTGAAAACAATCAACATTATACCATGTGGGAGACAGCCAACATATTCAAAATATCCAAATCAATAGTAAAGTTACTGGTGAAAATGAAAAATGTGTCTTGTCTTTTATAGAAAAAAACATAAGGGATTTTTGGCCAACACGATATATAGTACAACATGATTAAGCCAAAAAGTATCAGCCTGGTCAATTGTGTTAACAAAAATGATCTTTAAAAAACTTACAGGCCCTGGCTGGTAGCACAGTGGATAAGGTGCCGGCCTGCGAACCCAAAGGTCACAGGTTCGATTCCCCAGCCAGGGCACATAACAAGGTTGCAAACAAGGTCTCCAGTCAGGTCTGTGGCTGGAGGCAGGTGAAAAGCAACCATACATTGATGTCTCTCTCCCTCTCTGCCTCTCTCCCTTCCCCTCCTTCTAAAAATAATGAAATAAAATCTTAAAAAAAAAAAAAAAAACTTACAAACAGTTCTGGCTAGGTAGCTCAGTTAGTTAGAGCGTCATCCCAATATGCCAAAACTGCAGGTTCAATCCCAGGTCAGGACACAAACCAGAATCAACCAATGAATGCATAAATAAGTGGAACGAAACTGATGTTTCTTTCTCTATCTTTTTGTCTCTAAAAATTAACTTTAAAAACTGACAAATAAAGGATGGTTATAAGTCCTTTTAGTATTTTACTGGAGCACTGCTAACAGCCTCACCCAAAAATTAACTTAACGCTACAGGGAAATATATTTTATTTGTCCTATCACTCATAATTAGGCGCAAATTTTGTGACATAAAATGTTAACTTGTAGATTTTTGCATGATTAAGATACACATGATTTCTGTTCAGTCAAAAACATAACCATAAAAGATACGGTTTTATTATTCTATTGGACATTAACTAGTTTTTTCTCTAACTCAGAAAAATTATTTTAGAATGCGTTTCCTACTGGACCACATAAACACTGTTATTCTAATTCTCTTTTAAACCAGTTTTATCATCTTACTTGCTGGCTTCCTCATTAAGGAATTAAATACATTCTTTTGTTATGTTTTCATTTAAATATTTCTGGGAGCATGTCTTCTATTTTCTGATGATTACATTTTGACAACAACTTGACTGACTGCTTGAGCCAATATGATATGGATGGTTACATTTTCAGAACAGCTGTGCCACTGCTATAGACAGGTACCAAATTATTTAAAATAAAATTTTAAAAAAGGTACATAGACATGTTATTTCCAAAAAAAGTTACCACTGATTACACAACCTAGGTGTTGTCTCATATCCATAGTAATAACCAAAAAAATGTTAAGAGGGAACACAATTATAGGATATAGTGAAATGCAGACTAAAACATTCATACCTTGGTTTGGAAATGGATTCTATTTCCTTCCTTCCACATTTCAGTTTGCAGAGTCTGTCCTGGATATACTGGTTTTGAAAAACGAACCTTTAAAAAAAATGAGTTTTGTGACTGAAATGTTTTAAAATGAAACTTTTCTACTTGTGTAGAAGGAAAAAACTGGATGGGAAGTTAAATAGTATACAAAAAAGTGAAATTTAAGTGTATTTAAATTTATAAAGGAATGAAAATAATACAATAAAATTAGTAGAGAAAGGATATAGTTGGTATAAGCTAATTCTTTGTCTTTCAAAGTAGAGTCAATAAATAGCACTTAATCCTAGTAGATCAAGAAACAGAAACATAATTATAATTAGTAGCACTGTGTAGGTAAACACCAAAACAAATTAAAGCAGTTAAAAGTAATATTTACAGGGATGTCAAGTACATCATAGGGATTATAGTCAATAATATTGTAGTAAAATGTGTGGTGTCAGAAGTGTACTAGACTTATTTGAGTGATTGATCACTTCATAAGTATATAAATGCCTAATAGATCATGAGTTGTATACCTGAAACTATTTAAACATAGTATGTCAATTAAAATAGAAAAATAAAACAAAAAATTGGTACTAATTGTGTCTACGGAATAAGATCTGGGATGGGTGTATAGAACACAACATTCCACTTTTTAATTTATTATTTTCTATACTATTTTATTTGTTCTATGTAATATTACTGAATAAAATAGTTAAAGTAAAATAAAAAGCATGAAAATATTCTGTGTTATCAAGGTAAAACATCAAAAAAATGCATTTTCACTGCTACATGGAGCACATACTTATAAAAGCTTTGGGAGCTATCTGACACTGTTTAAAAAAATTGTTTTTCAGGGCATATCTTTTGCCTTTCACTTAAGTAAACACATTGCCCAGAGATAGTTCTCTGTAATTTATAATCGATGACAACTTGAATCCACGGAAATGTGAAACCACTTAAAAATACAAAAACTAAAATCAATATGCAACCATTACATTGATGTAGGTGTATATTTATTAGAGCTCGAATGTAGCCACTTAACATTTTCAATTAAATTAATGCAAATAATAGCTAAAAGTTTTTTAAATGTAGATCTCAGGTGTTAAGATATATATGCTAATATATGTATGTGCCTAATTAATAAAACCAATTAATAAAAATTGTGACTATACTGATAAACATGTAAAAGACTTATTTTTAGCTACAAAAAAATGTGCTAATTGTCAAGTCAATGTAACAAAAATGTACATTACTTCAGTACAGTACATTTTTAAATAGTGACTATTTTTTTTTTTTTTAAATAGTGACTATTTTTAAAGTCACTAAAACTTCTCTAAAAATAAAAACAAAATAACTGATGTTCCAATTATGCAAGACTGTACATGTACCTTAATTGCCTTGAATCTTGACACATCATTATCTGCAAATTCCTGTAAAACATGCCTGCCAGAAAATCCAAATGTACATAATCCATGTAATATGGGCTTGCTGAAACCTAAAAACAGAGAATTTAGCTAGACATGGATATATTTCATGTTTAAACACCAAGAATAATTAATTTAGGATTTCAAAAATATATTTTTAAACTACATTAGCATGAATTATGCTTTAATTTTTAAAAATATGGAAAATATCTATAAATATACTTCCTGGGTGAAAATTAGGAAATAAAAAAATTAAAAAAATAAAAAAACAAGAATGTTAGAGATCTGGGAACACAAAACATTATTTGCTTTAGTTTTTGGTCGTAACCACAAAATCATCCATGGTGATTTCAATACACATGTATGTAAATCATCTTTCCCTAACCTTTTAGTTTCTTGCTTTTTTCTCCAATGACCTTGCCCTTCATGATAATTCATGGTAGGACCAACCCTCATGGTCCTACCAAAGACCCTGCACTAACAGGAGTTTCCTTCTACTATAATTTTAATTTCAAGTACACCATTTTCTGAACACTACTTCCTACCTTTCCATATCCTCTGCATAAACATATTAGGAGAGGGCTATTTTTGAAATGTTACTTCCAGTCATAAGTAGCAATGTCTTTAAGTCTTATTTAGATAACTGAGCTATTTTACATTGGCACATACTATTAGCAACTCACCTGCTAAGCTAGAAAAATTAGGATCAATGTGTAATGGATTCCAGTCTCCACTGAGGCGGTACAAAGCAGCCTGTGCAGGAAGAATTAGAAATGTAACCAGTATTAGGTGCTTTCTTAGAAAACATTAAAAGAAAAACAGGAAATAAACCTGGTTATTGTATACCAAATTCATTATAATACCTAATTGAAGCTTCTGTTAAAAAATAACTTTCTAACAAAAAAAGATTAACTATAAATCAAATGTTGTTCTGTAATACCTGACACTGAAATCAGCTGAGGAGGATTCTCAAATAAAAGGAAGGGGAATGGCTCAGTGTATTGGTGCCACTCAAAGTGGATAAAAGATTTAAATATAACTCACAATACCATAAACATTCTAGAGGAAAACATAGGCAGTAAAATTGGAGATACCTCACACAGCAATATTTTTGCCAATATATCTCATAGGGCAAGGAAAAGAAGAAGAAATAAACAAATGGGACTACCTCAAATTTAAAAGCTTCCAAATGGCTAAAGAAACCATTATCAAAATGGAAATGGAACCCATTGCACGGGAGAACATATTTATCAATGACAAATCAGGTAAGGGGTTAACTTCTCAAATATGTAAAGAACTTTTATGACTCAACACCAGGAAGACAGACAACATCATTAAAAAAAGGGCAAAGAACTTGAATACACTTCTCCAAGGACGACATACATATGGCCAACAGACATATGAAAAGATGCTCATCGTCACTGTCAGTGAAATGAAAATTAAAATGACATTGAAATGTCACCTCATACCTGTCAGAATGGCCATCATCAATAAATCAACAAACAAGTGCTGGCGAGGATGTGGTGAAAAGGGAGCCCTTTCACTGTTGGTGAAAATGCAGACTGGTGCAGCCACTACGGAAATGGAACTGCCTTTTGACCCAGTCATTCCACTTCCGGGAATATATCCTAAGAATCCCAAACACCAATTTAAAAGAATACATGCACCCTTATGTTGATAGCAGCATTGTTTACAACAGCCAAGATCTGGAATCATCCCAAGTGCCCATCAATAGATGAGGGCATAAAAAGGCTGTGGTGCACCTACACAATGGAATATTATGAAGCAGTATGAAAGAAGAACCCTTCTCTTTTGTGACACCATGGATAAACCTGGAAACTATTATGCTAAGTGAAATGAGCAAGTTAGTGAAAGACAAACACCATATAATATCACTTATGTGTAGAATCTAAGGAACAAAATAAACTAAAAAGCAAAATAGAGCCAGAGGCACAGAAACATGGACAGCTGCAAGAGGGGAAGAGGAAGGTGGAGACTGACTGAAAGAAAGTGAAGGGCGGAGCCAAAGAACACATATGCATGACCCATGGACATGTCCAGTGATGTGGGGATTGTCTGAGGGAATGTGGGGAGGCCTGGTGGAAGGAAGCTAAGGGAGAAAAACTAGTACAACTATAATAGTATAAACAATAAAATATCTTTAAATTTTATTTATATATTTATTATTTGTCCATTAAGAGAGCTTCAAATTACATGAAGTAAAAATTAATAAAACTTTAAAGTGAAACAGATAACCCAAAATTCTACTAAAAGATAAGTGATCATTTTTATTTTTTAAGATAACTTTTTAAAAGCCCTTTACAAATAATAAAATACTAGGCAAATATACATTGTCACTTGCATACAAATGAAAGAAAAGATACGTTTCAGAGTATAAAGGGGAAGTTATCAAACACATGACAGATGGATCATAGGCTTTGGCATCAGACAGATCTGAGTTCAAATAAAGCCTTATCATTAACGAGTATATTTATCACCTTTAACCTCAATTTTCTAACTTAAAAAACTGAGAGGTTAATAAACCTCTTACAAAGCATTATCCTTGATAAATATTAATACTCAATAAATGCAAGCTATTATTATTATAAAAACTTAGGCAACAGTGTAAGACATGACACTCCTATAAATGAAAAGAAATTAAAGAAACATGAAAAAAATGTATGATTTCAATGATAGCATTGCTTCCAAAAGGCTGCAGAGTAAAGCAAAGACAAAAAAAGATCCATCATGAGAAATGACCAAAGACAACTGATTGGATGTTTGACTAAATTTAATCATAATGCAAAATAACCATTCTCCAAATACTAATAAGGAAAACTGTCAAGGTTTATTTTCTAAACATTTTAAAGGAATTTCATTTTTCAGAAGGAAAGCTAAAAACCTATTTTATTTCTGCCTAGATATAAAAGTCACTAAAATTCATCACTAAAATTCACACACTCACACAGAGACAGAGAAAACTTAAGAAAAATAGCTACACTTTGATTTGTATATTATAGTATATGAGTGGGAGGATTTTCTGTGAAAGTAAATTAGTTCTTAATTTTAAAAACTGTGCCATACACCCTGGCTGGTGGCACAGTGGGTAAGGCACTGGCCTGTGAACCCAAAGGTCACTGGTTCGATTCCTAGCCAGGGCAACATAACCAGTTTGCAAGCCAGGTCTCCAGCCAGATCCATAGCTGGAGGCAGGTAAAAGGCAACCACACATTGATGCTTCTCTCCCTTTCTTCCTCCCTCCCTTCCCCTTTCTCTAAAAATAATAAATAAAACCTTAAAAGAAAAAAAAAAAAATGTACCATTAAGTTAAACTAAATGCTAAATAAAAAGTTTCAGAAATTTTTGGTTCCCAAATCCTCACATCCTCCAAAAATGCACACAGATTAACAAGAACGAATAAAACTACTCAGATCCCAAGCCTGCAACATTAGAATACAGAGAACACTGAAAATTGTAAATTCCTATAAATAGAAACATAAACACCAATTTCTAGCAGAGCTATCTTCTAAGCAGCCTCTCAAAGTTTCTGTAGAGAGTGCAGGGAGTTGGGACGGGAGTATAAAAGCAGAACATGGAAGAGTGAAAAGAAAAAGGAAAAAAAAGCATTTCTAGGCAGAGAAAGTCCACCTGCCAGACAAAAACACTGATTACAGAGAAAAGCATTAAAATTAAACAGACTTCCTAATGGCAATCTCAAAAAGGTTAACACTTCTGGGGCAGAAGAAAATAAGACAAAGATGTTCCCCTTGCTTGAAGATTGTATAGTGAAGGGGGAAAGTAGCAAGAAAGAGAGTCTATGACCCTTGTAAGGTAATAATTTCTAAAAAATTTTGTTAAACACCTCCACTTAGTACCCCAAAATCCAAGAAAATTCACTTTGCTATACTGACAGAAGGCTTTGGCATCAGACAGATCTGAGTTCAATACAGCCTTCTTTGAAGAAGAAATTTTACAAACCATCCCAAACTATCCAACTTACCCACAAAATGAATATAGGTAAGTAATCATCTGTACAAAACTACAGTAAGGCTAAAAGAGAAAATAAACTAAAACACTATAATACATGAAATTTCCTCAAACCAAACAATTACCAAAAAGAAGAAAACTAATATAATACTCAAACATTTGAAACTATGAAATAAGAAACTTGAATCTGAAATTCAAAACTAAAACTATAGGTGGACAACAAACATTATGAAATGAAGTAAAAGATAATTAAATTAAAAAAAAAGAAATAGAAAAAAAAAAACAAAAATGAAGACTAAATTATAAGACAAAGATATTCAAATAAAAATGTACTATGAGCATAGGAAAAAAAGAGGAAAAGAACAAATAGAATGAAAATCAAGAAAGTTAAAAGGGACAAGTAGTTGAAAAAAGAAAAAAGATACAAAAAATAAAATAATGAATAAGAATATTTAAAATCATAATCCTAGAAAACTTTTTGAAAATAAAAGAAAATCTGAATATACATAAGGCCCTCCAACTAGATGGGAAAATTGACCTGGCATGATCAACAATGAGACCTGTTCTAGTAAAATTATCAATTTTAAACATTAAAATATATCCTAAGGGCCTCAAGGAAAAAGATCATGTAATTTAGAGAAAGGTCATTAAAGTAGCATCAGACTCCTCAAAAAAAAACAAAAAAAGCAGGGCAACACGCCTGGCCGGATAGCTCAGTTGGTTAGAATATAATCCCATACAACAAAAGGCTGTGGGTTTGTTTCCTGGTCAGAGTACGTCTCTGGGCTGCAAGTCCGCCCCTCAGTTGGGGTGCATTTGGGAAGTGGCCAATCAATGTTTCTCTCTCACATTGATGAAAAAAGGTAGTCCTTATAAGCACGGTAATTTTTTTTTAAAGATTTTTATTATTACTTTCAGAGAGAGGGGAGGGGAGGGAGGCAGAGAGGGAGAGAAACATCAATGTATCGTTGCCTTTTACCTGCCTCCAGCTAGGGACCTAGCTAGAGGCCTGGCTTGCAACCTGGTTATGTGCCCTGGCTGGGAATCAAACCAGTGACCTTTGGGTTTGCAGGCTGGTGCCAATCCACTGAGCCACACCAGCCAGGTCTAAGCACGGTAATTTAGTAAAGACTTTTAATCTACAGTATAACTATAATAATATAACATTATCATATTATAACCATATTATTATAATAGTGTAACCATAATAATAATAAATTATTTAATAATGATGATATCTACAATCCTGTTAGAGTAAGCATAAGTAGTACATGTATGGGGGCGGGGGGATACAGACACTTGTTTTCTTTGTCCATTAAGAGAGCTTCAAATTACATGAAGTAAAAATTAATAGAACTATAAAGTGAAACAGATAACCCAAAATTCTACTAAAAGATAAGTGATCAAAGCCTAACATCTCATTTTTGTTCTGTCTAGATTATTGGAATTGAATTTTCTATTTATTATGAAAACTATAAAGTACACTTATAATCTCATACCAGCTGGAAAATGAAAAGCCTCCTAAGACATAATAAATACAATATTCCAGAAGTCACATTAGTAGAGCTAAAAATATGTTTGCCAATTTCCTTACTGACTGAAAAGCTGCAGTACTTATTGATATACCTAGCAGAAAGTGTATGCTATAATGGCACGGTCCTTCTTAGTTCCATTTCTCCTCTAGGATATGCCCATTCAGAATCACCTCCCACTATTCTCCAGTGTAAATACTCCAATTCTTACTACTTGAACACATTACGCTTTTATAGTCTGCTATCATTACTTCTTATCCTGTTCCTGCCACACTGCAAGCCCTACTTCTCTGGTTAAGAGAGAATATCTATACAGCATTTTAGTTCAGTAAGCCCCATCTTCCCTACCAAATATTTCCATACATCATTCCCTAATAAGCATCCCCTCTCTGAATGCCTACAGCACTTGCTCTACAATGCAAGGTCTTCTATTTCACCTTTCATTACTTCCAACAGGTACCCTAGCTATTCAGTTATCTTGGATGTCCTTTCACCTCCATGGCAAGAGATCACATTTCTTCTGCTGGTTTGCCTCCCCTACAGCACAGATCCTGTTTTACAAAACCCACAAATCTGCTGAAATTTATGCAAAGTTTTATGCAAAATGTTTTTTGAAGAAATAGTATGTAGTTTGCATCATATTCTCAAATGACTGTATAATACAAAATGGTCAGTAACCTCTGTCAAATGATGACTGCTCATTACATATACAGAAAATATTTGTTAACCTAATATGTCATACAGCAAAACAGTCAACTCTGAAAGCTAAAAGCTCTATCCATCTGAAAAACTAAAGAAGAAAAATTTCTCTACTACTGTGTATAGAAATTCAAGTCTTAGAAACCATTCAGTTTTTCATATCTATAGCAAATACATTTTATTATTTCAATAACCCAAGAATAACAAATAAAAATTGGTGGATTTTCTACACCATGAAACCATGAAGACTTTTCTGTTCTTTAGTGCCTAAAAAAAATTTAATTTCACTATGAAGCTTTGAATTAAACATAAATAGAGGTACATTCTTAAGAAATGGGTAAGAAACAAATTGGAAAAACATTTAAAAGCAAAAAACTAATCTGAAGGGAAAAGAATTGTTCTCACCATCATCCAGTTACATAAACTAGAAAAATACAATTAAGGTGTACCAATCTTAATTCTTTCTGGCTTCTGAGATTGTATTTCTACTTGCCCCAAACATAAATCCTACAGAAATTTCTCAAGCATATCAAAATCAGCATCCAAAAAAGTCATTTTTAAAAAGACTTTATTCATTTATTTTTAGAGAGAGGGGAAGAAAGGGATAAAGAGAGAGAGAAATATCAAGGTTATGATTGCCTCTCTTGTGCCCTCAATCAGGGAGTTGGACTGCTGCTACCCAGACATGTGCCCTAACTAGGAATCTAACCAATGACTTCGGTTTGCAAGCCGGTGCTCAATTCACTGAGCCATAGCAAAAAAAGTAGATTTTAAATGCTGTCTTTACATGCTTATTCACAGAATAACTTCAGAGCTTTACAAATTCTATTTTATCTCTGCATAGTTTTACTGGCCACTTTAGAAAAGAATCTTCAGGTCTCTCAAAAACAAAGTTGTTGTGCTCACTCTTTATGGTCTTAAATAAGTCTTTACATACTCACCGAATCTGTTAACTAGGATGGTATTTTGTATCTACCATCAGAAAACAAATTACTTATATCAAACAAAAAAAACTAAATCACTTACTCCCTCTAAAATGCTTTATTTTGCCCACCTGCAAAAGTTAACATAATATAATCTGATTCTAAAGAATGAAGCTCAGCTTTCTTTCCCAATACAGGAAGGATGACTAAAATTTACCTTTGTAGTCTTTCCTATCCTGCTCTCTAAAGCTTTCATAAAATTCTTCATGACTGAAAATGGTAATCTCCCTAAGGCATGCACTTCATCACCAACAAAACGTGATCCTTTTGAACTGACTAATGAAAACCCATTTTATATTATCTTTTTGATACCCTAACAGAGGAAATAATTGATAAATAAAAATTTACAAAGAATAAATTCCAACCACAGAAGTATTTTATTTATTTTTATCATGTTGAAAGACAAAGGCATTATTTTTGGACTCAAAAATTATAGTGTGTCAAGAACTACAAATTAAAAAGTATCAGAAGTCAGCCAGTTTTATCACTTTTCAAAAACATAATCTTACCTGATTAAGTGAAGTGGTGTCAATACGTACAGCATCAGGACGTCTATTGGGTATAGCTACAGCTTCCTGAAATTGAAAAAACACTAAGTTAAATATTAACAAGTAATTGTTACTCTCTTTATCCAATTAGTATTTGATAAGCAACCACATTTCAAAATAGTAAACTCTGCAAGTTGGATAACAAATGTTTTAAAAACTATTTTATGTTCAGGAGATAATGATGTTTAATGTTTCATAACTGCTAGCTTCATCTATATTATGATTTCCTGTTTAATGAAAGAAATCATATAACAGGATCCATTCTCTAGGCCAAAAAGTTGAAAAAGGTAAAGAATTCCCCAAATACAAAATATAACAATAGCTATAAAAATGAGACAATTATTACCTAAATTAATTTAATTTTAAAATGCTCCTTAAGAGTATAGATCTCTGCTTTTATGGTCCATTTGGAGTTGGTTGAATTCCTGGGTGTGTAGATTAATGGTTTTCATCAAAGTTCTTACTCCTTCAATTATTTTTTTCTGCTTTTTTTTCTCTCACCTCTCATTATGGTCCTCCCATCGCTAGATGGTATCCCATATTTCTCTGAAGTTCTTAGTTCTTTTTTTTTCTTTTACATTTTCTCTGTCCTTCGGAGAGGTATTCATAAAAATGGAATAGACAGATCTTCAAGCTTTTGGATTCTTTCTTTTGCCAGTTCAAATCTGCTGTTAAGTCCCGCAAGTAAATTCTTTATTCTGGTTATTGTATTTTGAGCTCCCAAACTTCTATTTTGTTCTTTTGTTTGTTTCTATTTATTGATTTCCTCTACTTGATGAGTCACTATCATCATACTTCCCTTTACTTCTTTAACCATGGTTTCCTTTAGTTCACTGGACACATAATAGGGATATCTAGACTATGGGGGCTCCTCCTGAAAAGTAGGGGTCCCAGCCCCACACCAGGCCCCCAAGCCCAGGGTTCCAGTGCCAAGAAGAGAATTCCCCATACATACAGCTGTAAAAACCAGTGGGGATTGAGACTGAGTGAGAAGAAGGGCTCCTAATTCCTGGCATTCCTCTTTAATGGACCAGTGCATAGACTTACTAGGATTCTGTCCCCTGAGGTCCAGGGCTGGGGCAGCAGCTCCAAAGGCACCAGAGACATATAGGGAAGAACTGAGTTGTGTGGTGTCAAGGCTAGAGCTAGAGGGGATGCTTTCTCACAGGCAGAAGTGCAAGCAGAGACCATTATCCCTTTTCTGAGACCAACCCCCTACACAGCCAGCAGGTGGGCAACATATGTGGGTCTCCATCAACCTGGTTCACAGTTTTTGCCACACCCTGGTGATTCTCTGAAACCCTACCACATCTAACTATGGGCCCACCCAAACTGTTTCCAGTGGCTTTTTCAATTTGAATAATCTATCTTGGCTCATGCTTCAGACTGTCCTAAAATCTCAAAACAAGCAGAACCTGACCACATTGTGCCCCATTCCTCTCACTAAGTGGTCCCAGGCCTGGCACTAGCAGCAGTCTGCCTTGGTTTGCAGCTTAGCCTTGCCTGGGCACCTCCAAGCCCAGCACAAGTAGCAGCATCTCAGATCACTTTGCAGCTCCAGGCAGAACACATCTGGTTGCTGACCTATGACTGCACCTCCTGGCAGGGACTAGCACCAGCACACCTGACCTTATCAAAGCACCACTCAACCACCCCCACAAATGACATACTCAGCACATATCAAAGCACCGCTCAACCACCCCCACAAATGACACACTGAGCCTTATTAAAGCACCACTGAACCATCTCCACAAGTGACACACTCAAGGGGAGGACTCAGTGAGCACCAGAGTCCTGCTATACGGAGTGGACACCTGAACAGCAGATCGTTGTGCAGGAAAATCCCTCACATTGATGTGTCAATAGTAGTCAAGGCTCAAGTACAACAGGACAGTGTACACAGCCCACAGGGCAGGGTACACCTGGAGTGCCCAGCTTGGACAACTGGGGAGGCTGTGCCATTGGACCCTATAGGACACCTACTACACAAGGCTATTCTACCAAACCCAGGAGACATAGTAGCTCCACTTAATACATAAAAACAAGCACAGAAAGGCTCATAAAATAAGGAGAAAAAGAAACATTTCTCGAATGAAGAACAATACAGAACTCCAGAAAAAGTACAAACAAAATGAAGCGATGCAATCTACCAGATGAAAATTTTAGAACAGCGGTTATAAGAATGTTCAATGAACTCAATGAGAACTTCAATAGTGTAAAAAGGGATGTAGAAACCATTAAAAAAAAAAAAAAAACATTCAAAATGAAGGATACACTAACTGAAGTGAAGAATAATTTCAGGAAATCTGTAGTAGAGTAGATGAAACTGAGAATCAATTGAGTGATTCTGGAATATTAGGATGCAAAAAACACCTAATGAGAACAGCAAAAAAGAAAAAAGAATCACAAAAATAAGGATAATGTAAGGAGCCTCTGGAATAACTTCAAACATACCAACATTTGCATCATGGGAATACTGGAAGAGTAAGAGAGATCAAGAAACTGAAAACCTATTTGAAAAATGAATGACAAAAACTTCCCTAACATGGTGAAGAAAATAGACATACAAGTCCAGGAAGCACAGACAATCCCAAGCAAGATGAACCCAAAGAGGCCCACAACATGATTAAAATAGCAAAGATTAAAGACTAAGAGAGAATCTTAAAAGCAGTTAAGAGAAACACAGTTGGTTACTTACAAGAGTACTCCCGTAAGACTTGCTGCTGATTTTTCAACAGAAACTCTGAAGGCCAGAAAGGAGTGGCAAGAAATATTCAACATCAACATAATAAAAAGCAAGGACCTACAATCAAGATTAATTACTCTACCTAGCGAAGCTATCATTTAGAATCAAAGAACATATAAAAAGATTCCTAGGCAAGAAAAAGTCAAAGGAGTGCATCACTACCTACACAGTATTATATTCAAAGTTAAAAGGTGTTCTTTAAGAAGGAAAAAGATTAAAAATATGAATAAAATGGCAATAAATACATTAAATATCAACAACTGAATCTAAAAAACAAAACAGCCCTAACTGGTGGCTCAGTGGAAGGGTGCCAGCCTGCGAACCCAAGGGTCGCTGGTTTGATTTCCCAGTCAGGGCACATAACCAGGTTGCAAATCAGGTGTCCAGCCAGGACCGTAGCTGGAGGCACGTGAAAGGCAACCATACAGTGATGTTTCTCTCCCTCTCTGCCTCTCTTTCCATCTTTCCAAAAATAACATAAAATCTTTTTAAATAATAATAAATAAATAAACAAGCAGAACACAAAACAGACTCGTAGATGCAGATAACGATTTGATAATTGCCAGATTAGAGGGAGGTTGGGGAGGTAGCTGAAAAATGAGAAGGGATTAAGAAATACAAATTGGTTGATACAGAACAGCTGTGGGGATGTAAAGTAGAGCATGGGCACTGGTGTATGGTATCAGATGGATACAAGATATCAGGATGATCACTTAGTAAGTTGTATAATGTCTATTCACTAGGGTGTACATCTGAAACTAATAAACTATTGTGTATCAACTTAAACTGAAAAATAAAAAGCCATAAATAAATAATAAAGGCAAGCCTCTTTACAGGGGTAGCTAGTCTTTGAGGTTGGAATTTGAGGTGAATCATGAGTCCATGAGATCTCTACTTAGCTGTCTTATTCCGTGGTTCTCTCTAGTAAACTTCACGTTGGGCGAATTTAACTTATGTTCTCATGGAGCTACCAGCCTCTTCTTGATTGTTTATCACTAAAGTAACCTTATTTTTGAAGGCATCCTTACTTTGAACTTCCAAATGCTCCATTCCAAAATGAGTCAGTTGCCTTGGAATGAGCTTCGGAGCTCTCATTATTACAGTCTGCCTTGACCCCTGGTCAAGACTCTGCACCACTGCAAGAGACTAGGGCCCAGTATTCCCAGCCTGCTATGGGTGGAACAGTTTCTATCCTGCCAGGCAGGGCGAGGGGAGGGGTCAGAGGGAGACAGCCCCAAAACTCAGCACAGTGTCTGCATCAGAGTTTCTGCATCACAAGCTGGTTGGGGAATGACAAAAACTAGTGACCTACTCCTCCAGGGAAGATAGCATAGCCCTCTTCTGGGAGCTAAGGGCAGAGGGATCCTGTATTCTTAGCTGCACAAGCCTGAAGTGAAGCTTCTATTATGTCAAACTAAGAGAAGAGAAAGAAAGGAGAAAGCTGTTGCTCAAATGCCACAGACTCTCACTGTTCTACCCAAGATACACGTGTTCAATAGGTATTGCTCCATTTGCTAATTCCCTTATAGTAACTCCAAGAAACTTTAAATTCTTTTTTATATATTTGTAATTTTAACCAGTTATGATTGTTTCACTGGTGAAAGGGTCCAAGGAATTCCTTACACCATCATTCCAGAAGCAGTCTTTCAATATTATTTTACTACTTTATTTATTCCAGAAAAATATTACAGTATAATCTTATTACCTCAAAAAATTAGAGATAAAGGCCAGATTAAATTAGTGTCAAATCCAAGGTCTAAAATATTTTTAGGAAAAATATGTTCTTAAATATGATTTGAGAACTAAAGAATAACTAGAACTGTCTTACACAAGTGAAATGCTTGTCATTTAATGAATGAAGATTTTAATTTCTACAAGAATCGCTTGTACATGTTAGGCTTTTATAAAGACTTTTGGGTGCTGCAAAGTTTGTATACGAAAGTAAAAATATAGCCATATTATCTCAGGTATAGTATACTTATCTCAGCCAGACTTTGCTATATGTTACATATGTTATATATTAAAATTTGCAAACATAAACAGCATTTCAAATCCAAGGAACATATTCAGATGAAAGAAGTGTGCCTTACTGAACTCCATGAAATTATACATAAGAGTAAAATGGTAAATTTGAAATATAGATAAGGATCCTTAACTACACATATCTTTTGCTGATAAAGCCATACCCTACCTTGACTTTGTCTGATGTCCGTTTTCCACCAACGCCTCCAGCCCCAACAACAAATACAGAGAACTGATTATAACATATAAGTTCCTTCCCAGAATAAGAATGCACTGAAAAGTAAATGAAAAAAAATTTTTTCTTAAGTTATCAAAAGATGTAACTAGTTAACCAATATGTGATTAACAATTCTTTTTAAAGTTTTACAACAAAATGCAATTACTAAAAGGTTTTGTAACTTAAAGTTACTTAAATTCGGATTACAATGCATTCATTTTAATTCACTCACTACCAGTTCCTGCAAGGCAGACCGGAGAATGCTCACAAATCCTTTCTTGACGATGAAACAGCAGTTTCTCTCACCTATTTTTAAAACTGCCCAACTTTCATATTTCAATTCTCTCCATCCAAATGTTCTCTCCATCAAACATTTCAAACAATACCACTATAAAGTTCCCACACTCAAGCTTTCAAACAGTCTGCCAAAGCACTCAAGAAGAGGCTGGAATGTAAAACAGGAAGTAAGCGAATTTGAGTTTTATCTGTATCTCCAGCTCTAGAAAACCAGAATATGATTTTGATGTATATTAAAAGAAAAATTCAATTATAAAAAAGGAAAGTCATAGCAATTTGTATTTAAAATAGGATTTTTGTTTTTATTACGTAAAAAACTGTATGGCCAATTTCATCTATACTTAATCTACAAATTCTAATGTATTATTACACAGTACTTGGCTACCATTAAACAAATGGATTAAGTCAAGAGAAAACAGTAAAAGTTAAAGCTAAGGTTACGGCAGAACTTTTGTTTTGTGATATATTACATTTGGTAGGATGATGAGCAGATCAAAAGAAAACTAGAAAAATTATAGCCAAATACTGGCCAACATCTGTAATGACAAGATAATATGAAAATCTAGAAAGGAAGAGAAGTGGAGGAAGACAGAAAGAGAGGAATAGGAGAGGTAATCAACATATGAAATATAATGAGTTAGCAAAAACAATGCAGAGTATTCAAAAGCATCAAAAATGTTCTCAATATATTATTAAGTAAAAACAAGGAGTATATACAGTACTGTATAACCTCCTATGTACTTAGAACAAAAATGATGACATCCATATTCCAAATATCAGACAATATTAAACTTTCCACAGCCCATTATTTCTAAAATTTTTGACAACATCTATGTCTTTTGTTCTTAAGCTTAAAAATAAATTAATTTTAAGTAATACATCTATAGTTTAGATTTAATCGTATGTCAACATTTATTATACTATTATAATCCTTTTTTCCAATGCAAATATAATATGGCTATTATATTTGAACTCATATTATGAGTTCAACAGACTTAAATGTGCAAGGTTAGGAACCTAATTACAATTCATGAGAATGATTCAGGGGTCAAATATGTTCTAAGTTTCAAAGAGCTAACATAGAAAAGTGTATCTACAATACTGCTTAATTATCTACTAAGAGCTGTCTGTGTATTCCTTCCCGTCAAAAATACACTGCAGCAAATATAACTTTCCCCTGTGTTCTCCAAACCAGCCACATTTCTTCTGTGCTTTGGTTATATTGTCTCAAATTCTCTGAAATGCCTCACCCTCCCCACCCATACACCCATCTAATCCTTCAGGCCCTCCTTTCTTATTTTCTACGAGTTTATAAACTATAGAGTGCTTATCTTGCTTTCCCACAAACTGACAAATGTAAACTCACTAATCCCTTCTATGTTGAAGTAGTACACTACGGACAAAGCCTATCAATCGAACAATATATCATAAAAACTGAAAATGAGTTACCGTCCATAAGAATTACTAAGCCGGATCCTTTATCTAGGATATCAGCAACAACTACTTCACACTTTAAATTTCCTAAAATGAAAAATAAAACTAGTAAGTAGACTGTTTTAAAGACCATAAGTAAATAGACTGTGTTAAAAACCATAAGTTATTATGTTAAGACAAGAGAGAATTTAACATAACTTCCATTGCAAGTTCAGCAAAACTAAAATGTATGGTTTGAAATAATTTTCAATAAAATGCTGAATAATTCAATATTCGAGACAATCAGAATACCTGAGTCACTAAATTTGAAACACCAATGGTTCTAATAAATTACATTTTAAGAAATAACAATTTTCCATCATTCAACAAACATTTGTTAAGCAGACAACCAATGTTACCATTTATCCCATTCCTTCTCAAATCTCTACTGGATTAATGAAACATTGTTTCTTTCTAATCACTGGGTATTTCCATGGACTCTTGTTTCCTTCTTTCCATCATTTAACTGGTTATGTCCTGACAGATCTTCCTTGGCTGGGGGTGAACTCATCTTTTTCTCAAAACAATTTTTCTCATTTGTTCCCTACATGAATGAGTGGTACTATCTGCTCAGCTGCCCAAGCCAGAAACCTGAGCACCACCACTGACTTATAAAATAAGCTAGACTATATTAAAAACTTTTTACTTCATCCTTAAGTCTGTAACAGCAATCTGCAGTTCTCAATAGGGAAGTGACAGGCACTTCGGAAATACTATTCTGGCCGCAGTGTGGTGAACAGACCTAAAAGGAACAAGAATACAGTCACAAAGAACACTTAGAAAGTGTGGTGGACTAAGCAAAGATCAAGAGTGGAGGTAGACAGAAATAGGAGTTATATGCACTGAAGGGAGAGAATCAAAGAACTTGGTAATGTCTGGGTGTCAAAAATGTTAAAAGAGAAGCTGAAGATGATATCCAGATTTGCCACTTTCACCTCCTAAATAGCTCTCAGATCCACCCATTTCTTTCCATCTCTCCACTACCACCTTAATGCAAGCTACCATCGTTTCATGGGTCTACCACAACTGACTTGACCAGGTACCTGCACATCCACTCTGCTCTCCATACATGTCTGAGGCGATTTTTCCCAAAGTCAAATCTGACAATGTAATTAACTGCTTCTTTCCAACCCCACCACCACTACCTCTCCCCAGCACTTCCCAAGGGTCTTGTGATAAATATAAAATTCCTTAACATGATCTATGTGATATTATTTCCTACCACCACTACCAGGGTCCCTAGTCACCCCAACCTTCTGCTGCTCCCCCACTCCCCCCAATGCTTCTCATATCTCAAAGGCCTTTACACAGGCTCATGGCTCTGTCTGGAATGCTCTTTCTTTCCTCCTTTCCCTCGCTCTGTATCTAGCTGAAATCTTTCCTTCAAATCTCTCAAGTCAGCTCCTCTATAATGTTTACCACATGTAATTACAATTGCACATTTGTGTGGTTACTGATTATTGGCTACCCTCCTCACCAACAGAGTTATATGCTCCATGAAGGTAGAGGACAGATTTGTTTCTATACCACATTTATTCACAGTCCTAGCAGAATACCCAGAACTTAGCAAGCCATCAAAAAATAGATAAGGAACTGGTCATGATATCCCCAGATGATCAACTGCATGTCCAATCAAACACCAGGCCTACTTTCTACGTATCTCTACACTTCTTTCACTTGCATCCATCTGCATGCCAACAATCCTATCCAATCACCATAGTCTCTTACTTAGATTATTACAACAGTCTCTTGCAAAATCGCCTTCCCTCTATCTCATTCTTTAATATTCCAAGCAGACTGATGCTTTCTAAAATCCACATTTGATCATATAATTCTCTCCTGCATATAGTTGTTTAGCAACTATCTACTGCCTTTAAATAAATTCAACATTCTTCACCTGACTTTGAAGGCTTTGCAAGACCCTTTTTGCCTCTCTAGTCTTGTATCTTGCTTCCCTCCCCAACCTGTCTTTCAGGGAGCTGGGACTATTTTCAGTTTCCCTAATAGCCAATGTTCTTTCTCACTTCCAAACCTTTGCACAGAGCATTCCAATTCCTTGAAATATTTTTCAATCTCCTCTTAACATGGTTAATTCCTAATTTCAGATCTCAATTTAAAATTTCATTTCTTGCTAAACCCCTCAAGTTGAGTTCCAGGTTTCCCTATGTGCTCCTGTGGCAAACTTACACTTATCCCATTAAAATGTACTATATAATGCTTATCAGTGCCCATTGTCTTTACAGATCATTAGATAGGCTCTAGGCTCTGTGAAAGTAAAGATAATGTCTTTTTCATAGTTTTATTACCAACCCTTAGAAGAATGCCTGGCACAAAATAGGTATTTAATAAATATTCAGTGAGTGAATGAATAACTATAGGCAATTGTTTTCTTCTTCTACTTTTTTGTAATTTACAAATTCTTTATAATGAGAATGTTATTATATAATTTTATTAAGATCTATTTAAATACGAGTACTTCGGGAGAAGGTGGTTAAATCTACCCTAACAATCAAAATCACAACTCTATGAGGTTCTATTTGGAAAATTTGGCATAATAATTAATTTGCATAATGCTTAACTGTTCACAGCACATATATATATATACTGATATGATATATGATAGTCACATATTCCTGTCAGATATTAGTAATATTATCAATTTCACTTTCCAGATGAAATAAAATAATGTTCTGCCCTAATAATGGAAATCATCTTGAGAAAGTAGTGAGTCAAAAAAAGAAAGAAAGTCCTGGCTGGTAGCACAGTGGACAAGGCACCGGCCTGCGAACCCAAAGGTCGCAGGTTCGATTCCCCAGCCAGGGCACATAACCAGGTTGCAAGCCAGGTCTCCAGTCAGGTCTGTGGCTGGAGGCAGGTGAAAAGCAACCATACATTGATGTCTCTCTCCCTCTCTGCCTCTCTCCCTTCCCCTTTCTAAAAATAATGAAATAAAATCTTTAAAAAAAAAAAAAAAAAAAGAAGAAAGATATCAAGTAGAAACATAATAAAGATAAAACCTTTGAACCCAGAAAATCTAAAAACCAGCATATCCTGGGCTAGTACATGTTATGGTTCATGAAAATAAGTAAAGTGTCACTATTAAGTTCCTTGTACTCCATCCAATTATGTTTATGTTTTTACCACAAGGAGCGGTAAATCAACATGATAGTACTACTATAGCTAACAAATGAGCTCTTAAAAGATACAGCGATGTTGACATCAGTCTCCCAATACTTAAGGGCCTATATCTCATCAACTAGTGTGTTCTATGAAGATGTTATAAATATTGGTCAAACCTTGGTTTTCTGCAGTTTTTTAATGAGGTTCCAACCATAAGTATCCTGACTTTTCTTTTTTCTTTTTAAACGATTTTATTATTTTTAGAGAGGGGAAGGGAGAAAGGCAGAGCGGGGGCGAGACATCAATGTATGGTTGCCTTTCACCTGCCTCCAGCCACGGAACTGGCTGGAGACCTGGCTTGCTACCTGGTTATGTGCCCTGGCTGGGGAATCAACCCAGTGACCTTTGGGTTCATGGGCCGGTGCCTTATCCACTGAACCACCAGCCAGGGGTAGTATCCTGAATTTTCAATGTTTATATTTACTAGACAGTAAGCTTTAAAACTACTTAAAGAAAATACTCAGGAGCTTCTGCAGAAAAATAACTCATGAGCAACATAACTTGAGGCTAAGGAGGTATAAGAAATTAAGAAAGTATTATCCACACCTTCCTACTGAAAGCACCTTTTAGTTGCAATGCTTTTTTTTTTTTAAATTTTATTGTTGTTGTATTACATCCATCCCCTTTTTGCTCCCCTCTGTCCCCCTCCCCACCCATCCATTTCCCCTAAAGTGCAATGCTTTTTAAATATATTTCGAATCTCTATATATATATATTTAAAATCCCTGCCCTGGCTGGTAGCACAGTGGTTAAGGCGCCGGCCTGCGAACCCAAAGGTCGCAGGTTCGATTCCCCAGCCAGGGCACATAACCAGGTTGCAAACCAGGTCTCCAATAAGGTCTGTGGCTGGAGGCAGGTGAAAAGCAACCATACATTGATGTCTGTCTCCCTCTCTGCCTCTCTCCCTTCCCCTCTTTCTAAAAATAATGAAATAAAATCTTTAAAAAAAAAAAAATCCCTAAAGGCAGAAACCTATCTTACACATTTCTCCTTCTCTTATAACTGTTTCCCAGATGAACATTTGTTAGGCTGGATGCATAAAAAATATGCAGGGAGCCTGCCAGTCTCCACCATTGCCACCATCATACCATACAAATGTGACACACATGTACACGCAAACTCTCCAGGGCTGGGATCTAGAATCCATATTTTATTTAAAATAAAAGGTAAGATAGTGTAATGTACTATAGGTGACTTTGATCTACAGCCAGATCACAAATTATCTAAAATCACACATGCAGGTGCCCAGCAGAGGTGATGATGCAGGCACCTCACACTCGGCACTGCCTCAAAGGCAAAGAACTGTGTGAAACTTACACTGTAATACTAACACTGAAATACAGCTA
The DNA here is from genome assembly GCA_004026585.1 of Noctilio leporinus. Classification (NCBI taxonomy): domain Eukaryota; kingdom Metazoa; phylum Chordata; class Mammalia; order Chiroptera; family Noctilionidae; genus Noctilio; species Noctilio leporinus. The sequence continues at coordinate 90,219 of PVIW01003928.1, forward strand.
CTCAACCTTAAGCAATAGAATCCTGTAATTTTTTTAGTAAAATAAGAAGACTGACAAAAAGTTAAAGTAGGGCTTTAGCTACTTGCTTACCTCTACATTATAAATAATGAAATGACATTTCTTTATATTTTACCATTGTATATGGTCAAATATAATTAGACAATATTCTGACATCAAAGTAGCAAAACAAAACAAATGTGAAATTACAGTGAAGGAATAAAAAGAGAACTTTTACTGAACAAATAAAATATTACTGAGAAAAATAAAACTGACTATTAAAGATACAAAAAAAATCTGTTATCTTTTAACATGATTTGCTTTATGAAAATCAGCACCAACATAAATACCTGAGAAAAGAATGAAGAACCATATTGATAGGAATCATAAGTGATTATATACAATAACTAAGTTTAGAACATATGCACAAAAATGCTCCTTTTAGTTTTTAATAACACATACACAAAAAACTGTTAGAATTCTGAAGTAATTTATGAAATAAGACTATTAAAAAACAAAGTTTAAGATAACCAAAACAGCCCTGGCTGGTGCGGCTCAGTGGATTGAGTGATGCTGGGTCATGACCAAAAAGTGGCCAGCTGGATTCCCATTCATGGCACAAGCCTAGGTTGCAGGCCAGGTTCCCAGTTTGGGGCACATGAAAGGTAACCACATAATGATGTTTCTCTCCCTCTCTTTTCTCCCTCACTTCCCCTCTCTCTAAAAATAAATAAATAAAATCTTTCAAAAATTAAAAAAAGATAACCAAAACAGCTACTAGTTAATATCAACCTACTCTAATGGCTAACTCGTGATAGGGTTCAGGTTACTTTATGCCAATTTAACATATTGACACAGTTGGGAGGTTAGTCAGAAAATAAAATTATGGTGTGATCATGAAATCAGTGTATCAAGAACTCACCTGTTCTGGGAAGTGGTTTATATAACTCCAAGTACTGCTCCCCATGAAGAACCTATATTAGGAAAACAAAATTTTATAAGCAGACTTTTTTTTCCAGGGGTTCTGCCTGTGGATATTGCATATCAAAAGTGACATTTCACTGTCTACATGCTCACATCACTCCTTTCCCCAAATTATATGTCTCACTTTGGCTTCTAATTCTCAATCACATGATTCAGAAATAATCAGTCCCCAATCTAAAAACTGTTCTTTGGAGCAAAGAACATACCTTACACTTGTATTCTTTTTTGACAATCATAAATCCTTACTAATTATTATTTGCCAGTGGAGACACTAAACCAAGCTGTCTTTTCAGTGCTTATCACTGTGCCTGGAACATACTGGGTATCCAATAAATAATCTGTTGAATGAAAATTAACAAACTTGCCACACATACCAAATACACACAATTCAACCAACACAAAAACATAAACCTTCAACACTATGTTAAAAATAAAAGCATTATCAATGACAATATTTCCTTAGTATAACATCATGTCAATTATCTATAAAAGTAGATATTAAGGACCTTGTATCTTAACATCCATGTATGGAAGCAAGAATACAAAAGTATGTAGAGAAACAAAAGGACAAGATAAACAAAACCTGACCCACATATCTGAATGACCACACTCTACTGCCATGGGGCAGCTTAATTCCCAGTCCTGACAGAAGGGAAACAGAGGGGGTGAAACGCTGGCACTGATGAGAGGACAAATGTAGGATGGCCTCACTGTATCATATGACCTCAAGGTTGGGAAGACTGGATTCAAACTCCAAGACAGCTATAATTCCCGGCCACAGATTTTGAACACCATTTATAATTTCCAACTCTTTTCAACTCTGAGGGACAAGTTTGAAAGATTTGTTTTGTTTGCTCTTACATTATGCTAACAGAAGAACTGTATGCAATGACTACCACGGGAGAGTAACGAAAACAACAAAGTGCTTGGCACACATTTCTCACCTCCCTCCCAACTTCATGAAACACACTAATACAGTAAGTTCTCCTAAGTTCCGAGCAGCAGGGGGCTAACGGAACCTCCAGTAAATGAATTCTCCAGTCAGTCACAGAAATCATCTCATAGCTCTATTTAAAAATTCTCACTGGGCTCATAATCTACACCTTCCTCCAAGAAATAAAATAAACCCCACCTCAAAACCTTTCTCGAAGTTGGTCACTCCTTCCTTCCTGAAACAAGCTACTCACTTTGCTTCCCAAGTAGCACCGTCTCCTGATATTCCTCATAATTCATACCTCACCAGTCACTGCTTCTAAGCCTCTTCTTGCTAATTTCTCATCTCTTCAACCACCAAACACTGCAGGGGACCTAAACTCAAGATTTTCTCTACTTACACTCACACATTAGGTGATTTCACCTAGTCTCATGTCTGTAAATATCATTTAAGTGGCAAAAACCCCAATGAGACCTTACCCAAAACTCTAGATTCATATATTCAACTGTCCACTTAATAGCTCCCCCTGAATGTTTAACAGGCATCTCAAATCTGTCCAAAAACAATTCTTAATTATCCCCACCTTAAAATAACTGTACATATCTATTTTATTATACATAGTAACATAGTATGTTAACTACTGTACACATTAAATATGTTGTATATAATTAATTATAAATAATATAAATATGCAGACAGGCTGGGCAAAAGTAGACTTACAGTTGTATGTGAAAGTTTATTCTTGAATATTTATTACATATTGCATTATTTTCCATATGAGCAACTGTAAACCCACTTTTACTCACCTTATGTATGTCATCCCAGTTGTCCAGTCCAAAAACCTTTATCCTTGACTCTTTTTTCCCCCTCATATCCAGCCTTTTGTTTGAGTTACTACAGGAGGCTCTTAACCGGTTTCCTTGCTTCCATACTTGGCTCCCATATAATTTATTCTCCATACACTAGCAAAAATGAGCCTATGACTGAACATACCCACCTCATATGTCACTCCCCAGTTCAAAGTGCTATTAATGGTCCCACTCGTTAATAAGAGTATAAACTGTATAACAACTACAAGGTCATCTTCTACCACAGCCCCTTTGCTCATTCTACACCTATATGGATCCCCTTGCTGTTCCAAAAACAAGCCAAATAGCACCTGCCTCAGGGCCTTTACACATGTTCTTTGTGCTGCAAATAGTCTTCCACTGGATAGTTAATACTCTGGCTTGCTCCTTCACCAATATCATTAGGTTAAGATTATCATATCCATTTTATAGATAAGGAAACAACCTTAAAGAGGTTATTTACCCTTGGTTAAACAGCAAATGTCAGAGAGAAAGTTAACAACATTATGCCAGGGTTGTGGGACTGAACATGATTGCTGTTTTCTTCTCTTTTATTCTTAAAAAGAAAAATCAAAAGATATGCTAACTGTTCACTCCTGAGTCAACCATTATAAACTGTTTTATTAATACACACAAACATAAAACCACACATAGGATGCGATATTTATCAATCATCTTTATTATGCATACCTTTGCTAAGTCGAGTGAAAGCCCAGAAATCTCTGCTAATTGTCCACCCATTATAGATTTCTGAGCTATAATAACTCCAAAGGTAGGCAAACAGGAGAAGTCAGGATTTCCTTCATAAATAAACTTGAAATCCTTTGGTTCTTTGACCGATGCTCCCACTCCAAGAGCATACATAATAGTGTCCAATTCCGTGTAAGCAGAAGAAAATGAAAATTTATGGCCAACGGCTCCACCCTATGGGACAAACAAAAGAAATGATTTTTCACTAATTTTAGGCAAATCATTAAGTTTTTTACTTTTCATAACTATTCATTGCTTACCTGTCTACTTTTGCTTCTGAAAAGACATGACTAGACTATCTGTATAGAGAATCTGATGGAGTATTGTAATTCCATTATATTTGATTTCCAGGTAAGTAATTTTTATCACTTGCTTCTTGCTAACAGATAGTATGTCTCATTTTAACTTTCCTGTCTTCTGTTTCTAATGCTGGATTAACAGCTATTAGCTACTCAAAAATAAAAATAAACAAATAAACAATTTATTATAAACGGAAATAATGAATTGCCCTATAATACCTATTGTATGAAAATTACTATGAACAGATTAGCAAAACACTGCTTAATTCTTGTAAGTTAAGACTGCCTCATACTGGTTTTAGTTAAACTGAGATTTCTTTCCTTCAGTTCTTTCCCAGGAATGTCCTTTATCTAACTAGATATTGTATTTTTCTATTTAGTAATAATATACCTAACTAATGTGTGAAGCATATACTAGGTTATAAAAGAATGATGCCCAATTTTCAATCACTTTCATTCTAAAGCAGGAGTTGCCAAACAACAACTAAAAACTAAAACTGGCTTTTACATTTTTAATGAGTAGTTAAAAAATATCGAGAACAGTATATGACAGAAATAGTATGTAGTCCAGAAAGCCTAAAATATTTATTATTTATCCCTTTAACAAACAAGTTTGCTGACCTCAATTTTTTTTTTTTAGATTTTATTCATTGTCTTCAGAGAGAAAGAAGGGCAAGGAAGAAGAAAGAGAGAGAAGCATCAACAAATGGTCGCTTTTCATCTCTCTCTAGCTAAGGACCTGGCTGGAGACCTGGCTAGCAACCTGGTTATGTGCCCTGACTAGGGAATTGAACAAGTGACCTTGGGGTTCACAGGCCAGCACCAATCCACTGAACCACACCAGCCAGCATGCCAACCTCTATTCTGAAGTAAAATCATACTTATAAACTGATAATATTCTCAGGGTTAAAATTAGACACAGTTAATTTTATCACTATGTCTGTCCTGAGCCACAAAACACCAAAACGGAATGTGTCGAATTATTTACTTACTATTTATGCACTATCAGTTTTTTTAAAGGATAAATTAAAAAAACAGTAAACCAGCACACTTTACATGAGCTATAACTCCAATTCTATTAGAATTTCTGACACAAAGGGAGGCTTTTTTCTTGCAACCATCATGAAAATATTTCCAGAATACATTCTAGCAATGCTTTGCCTTAGAAGAAATAACCCAGAAGAGGCACTAAATAAACAGGCTTTTTCTAAAAAGTTAGAAAAATAGTGACTGAAGTAGGATTATTGAAGATTCTCAAAAACAAACAAACAAACAAAAAAATATACCTGTCTAATTATACAGAAGAAGAGAAAGTAAAGGTTACATTTAATATTTTAGCCTTATGTTCAAATTCCATTAATATTTAGTATATATTTTATGAAAAGTTTTGTGGTCACTTATCTTTCCTGTTTAACAGCAGATGAATAGCTTGGAAGGTAATTTTTTGTATGAAAAAAAAAGAACAACAACAAAAAAGATCCTCAGAAAAGACAGAGCTTTAGGCTTTTTTCCCCACTTACCGCTCCAGCTGTGGCTGTTGATGATGCTGCACGACTGGTATGATTTGGTGAAACGCCTTCATCCGATTCTATTTTATTTAGAACTTCCATATAGCTCCCAGTTGATTCTAAAAAATAAAAACAACAATAATAATGTGACTAAGAAATGCTACAATGTGCTAGATCAGCGATTTTCAACATTTTGCATTTCATGGAACACATAAACTAATTATTAAAATTCCTTAGCACACCAAAAAATTCATTTTTTGCTGATCTGATAAAAAAAAAAAAAATTGGAGTAATTGTCATTCATTCATGCCAGGTTGCTATTGTTGTGTTGGCTGCTGTCATTTTTTTATTTGACAATCTAAGGGAAAAAAGGTCAGTGCCCCTGACTAAGTAATCAGGCATTACATGTTTTAATAATTCTTGCAACAGTGAGGTTGAGAATTGCTGTGCTAGATAATCATTCCTGTAACATTCAACAAGCCCACTGCAGACTGTTGACTGGCACTCAAGAACTGAATGTGCAATGTGAGGTTATTATAGAAAATATTGTAAAAGAATTTTTTTAAATCCACAGATAACTGGGTATTTTTTAAAATATTTTATTTATTATTATTATTATTATTATTATTATTATTATTATTGCTATTAGAGAGAGGGGAAGGAAGAGAGGCAGAGAAGGAGAGACATCAATGTATGGTTGCCTTTCACCTGCCTCCAGCTACAGACCTGGCTGGAGCCTGGCTTGCAACCTGGATAACTGGGTTGGACACTGTCCAACATACCCTTCCCAGGTTATGATTTTAAGGAGGCTCTGGGCTTTGCAATGTTTCTGAGCAATTTTACAACTCTGTAAAGCAGAATCCCTGTCAATAGACATGCAATTTATGTTTGTTGGGAAAACAACTGACTTCCCTTTTCTCCCCACCATCACCCTTTCTCCATGATGAAACAGTGCCATGGTTACCCTCTAGGTTCCTGAACAGGTAGTAGCTCTGAAGATAGTACTAAATTCTTCCAGAGAAAACCATCATTATGACCAATGACTTCAGACAGGTTTTAGAAACTGCTATTCGGGGGTCTAAAAGCGCCATAAAGGAGTCACATGCCACACCCGCATATGCTACATAAAATTCTAAAGGCTATAGAATCTTTCTAACAAACCTTAGAGGTATGCATCTCCTTCTAAACTCTGAGATAAACTGCAACCAAACAACAGGGTGCAAGATGACCAGGGATATCTGCTGCTCCTGGTGACACTAGTGAAGAGGCTTCTTTCTACTAATCCTTCCCTTAGCTCCCCATTCAGTCTGCTGCCTATGGGGGAAGACGTTTAACTGAAAGTCACCTTGATACAGGCTGAAAATACTGCACTCAGAGAAAGACAACCAGAGTTAACTTGGCTCAAACACTGAGAAAGCTGGAGCAGTTCTTTATTTTTTTTCTCTAAGATTTAGTTCATCATCTATAAAATGAGATGTAGAATAGGTATATGCTCTCGAAAGTCTCAATTGCATTAAAAATCCAAGATTTCCTTTCTAACTGTACTTCAAATAAGCAACATACCTTGTCATTTATAATTACATAATTCATTTACTTAGCTTTTTCTTTATACTAGTCTAATATTTTTAAGGCAATAAAGTGGAACCTTGACATCAGAGGAAAATTTTTAATATATTTCTTCCTTTTTCCTTTTATTCATTTTCACTGATAGGCAACTGATATTGATAGACTAAATTTATCTCAAATATCAAAATACAGAATAAAGAAAATGCTATCATTAATGACATATTTATGTTATCATCTGATGGGAAAAAATCATAATAACAGGCATGTACCAGCAGGCCACAAAGTGTCATTAAGGGGGAAAAAAATCCAGAATATTCATTTTTCAAATATATGCTTCTATTAAGCATTAAATATGAAATTACTGGAAATGAAATAAGAGGAAAAAAAAAAGACTTTTCTATAAAGTAACCCTAATTAATGGTCTTTACCAGGAAGGTCCTTTAAATTTTATAAGTATTATATGCTATGTGAGTTATACTAGAACACATAATGTGACTTTTATTGGTTATTTACTCCAGTAGCATATTATAGATGACTCAATAAATCAAGGTAACAAGCATTTATTAAATCTTTTCTATTAGTTCTACACCATCCTAGCACCAAACACAAAAGGAGTACATGCAAAACCCAGTCTCTGACTCCAAAGGAACTTATTGTGCAGTTAAGAAACCACATAATTATGAAACAATGGCAGTGGAAAGCACTTATGATTAGATGCTCAAGTGGAAGACTTCAACTAAAAGAGAGATCAATGTAGCCCAGAACATCTGGGGCTTGAGTTTTTCTAAAGAAGAACAATACTTATAAAAGGAAGGAGCGTTTCAGAAAAACAGTAAAACACGAACAAAAGCAAAGTGCTAAAACAGCAAAATTTATTCACTACACAGAAAAGAGTTAAGCCTAAATAAAACAGGCTTACGTAATCTTTTTGAGAAATAAAAGAAAAATTAGGTTAGATAATGAGCATATGGTTAAATAATAGAGGACTTTGAAACCACCCATCAGATGAGGAGTAGATGCATTACGCATGAACGGAGTAACTTACCTCATACCACCCCCTAACCATATGTATAGCAAAAAAAATAGGACTAGAAAAACCTGAATAACTGACCGTGGTAGTGACATACATATCCTAAATTTGAAGAGTTCTGATACTAGGCTAGAGCAGAAAATGTACTCTAGATGATGCAAATGTCTAAGTCACCACAGGTAAAATAGCCATTCCATAAACGAAGAGATTGCCTCTGGTTACCCCCAACCAGGACTGGATTGAGTGGGACTCTTTACCTTGAATATTCTGAGGCTTGATAGCATTTTCGAAGTCACAGATCTTTTCCCAATTAGCCTTCACTGCCTCAGGAGTCATTGGCTTATTCTTCTGTCTCAAGATCGCTCCAAGGCTCCGCTCCCAGCGTACTAGTGATAGAAACAAAACTAAGATGCTAAGCACATCGTTTAAGTAGAGATAGAAAATAAAATAAAATGCGTAAGAACCCCTTGCAGCTTTTTAACTCTAAGGAAAAGAAAATTCAGAATAAGGATTCTAACTTCTAAAGAGTTTTACTACATTCCTTACAATTCATTTTTCCTACAACAACAAAACTATTAAGATAAGGCTTATTTTTTTAAATATTTGAAACTGAAGAGGAAAACAACTTCTCCGAATCTAACAGACACTACTAAATCAGGTCAAAATGCTGAAACACAAGTTAAATTATATACTATCATGTCAAAAACAGACCTCTGTGACCACAGATCACTCAGGGACTATTCTTCAAGATAACAGAACATAGACCTGTCAGATAGCAAGCAGAGAACTAGTGATAAAGACAGATAAAGAAATTCCAGATAACCAAATACTATATCAGACAGTCCCAAATAATTGTGCCTTTTCCTCCCTTTGTTCTTCCTCATTTTCAATAGGAAGTCAACTAGAATGCACAGGTTTACAAAAATCATGATTGTTACCCAAGTTTCATGAGGAGAATTAACATCCTTCTCTTTTTTAGAAGACTGAGAAATAAATAACCACTAGTAACCTTATTTAAACATAATGATCAGACTTTCATGATGATTAAACTGAAAATTTGTCTTGGGTATGATAGAAATGATTGCTTCTTGAGCTTCCTATTGATAAAGTTCCAGACACAGCTTTGATTTTAACAATTGATCTTCCTTTCTTAAATTGATGTCATAAGAACTTAAAAATGCTTGAGTAATAACTGCAGACAACAAATGAAAATATTGATAATCTACAATATGTTGTAACAATTCTCTCCAGTAATGGTAACCTTTAAAATAACTCAATTAATTCTGATACCTCTAGCCAACCAAAAACATAAATTGGGACACTGGAATTTTCAGTTTTTTAAAAATGCCTTAAAGCATTTATCCACTTGGAGCTTACAAAATTTAAGAGCTTAGGTAAAAAAGGATCGAAGCCAAATGAATTTTCTATTGGGCTGAAAAGGGAATAATTTCCCCAGATCTGATGCAATTTCTATCCCACAAAATTATCCATGTGACTCCTCACTATCTCCTTCTGATTATCTCATGCTCCCAAGACAAAAAAGAACTCCAAATCAGAGGACTGAAGAACTTGCCTGCTGTGGCTCTTTCCCTCTGAAAAAACTGCCCTCCCTCCCACTCATGTCTCTACTGACACAGTAAGAACAAGCAGGCCAGAAATGTGGGAAGATGCCAGAAATATGGGAAGACAAACATCAATATAGAGACTGTGCTCTCTGAAGGAATAGCCAGTTCTAATAAGAAACGTCAAATCCTCAGTAAGAACTGCCAACAGAAAGAAAATAAAACAGATTCCTGAAAATGCTGTAAGCCTGCAGGGTAACTTTTAGAATACCTGTTGGTTTAACAATGTTTGAGTTACACCCAATGGTTATGCATTTGACAAGATCTTTATCCAGCTCCATTTAGATACGCAGATTTAAAGATATAAAAATAATGTATGGAAAAAGAGACTTACATTTTCCAATCCAGCCTGCTCCAACCTACCAAAAAGAGGGGAAAGTTATACCATCTGATGTGAAATCACTAATAAAATTTTTTAAATTAAAACTACAGACAGCTATTTTACTAAGGACATTAGAATACTAGATGACACTAGAAAAAATAATACAGTTCTATAAAAACCCACTGGCCCTCATGACTGCACTATTCATATGAAGAGTAGAAATACAGGGTATGCACAATCAATTGGCAATAGCTTTGCATCACCTTATTTTACATGCTTATTAATTTTGAAAAACTATGTTTCTAAGGTTATACTTTAACATCATTGTTTCAGATAAAGAGTATTATATTCTAAAAGCAACTATAATGTTGAAGGAATATGAGGGCAGAGCAACCATAATTTCTGGACTGCATGCAGAGCGAACTACTAAGGAAATTGCAGACTTTAATAACATCCTTCTATGTACAATTTACAACGTGAAGAAGGTATACGATGTTGATTCCGATGTCCCAATTGTCATGAAAATGAAAATTCCTTCTATAGAGATGGTGTTAGGTATTGTCAACAATGAACGAGATGTCATGACCCCACATTTGTTTCCACAAGGCTTGAAGGTGACTGCTGGTGTTTACCTTAATGTTTTGAGAGAAGTAGTTGTATCCTGGATGAACCAAGTCGCAAATGGATGTCATTTTATCTTCCAACAAGATGGGACACCAGCACATAGCACCAAAAAGGTGCAAGAATTTCTCAATGTTCCTGAATTCTGGTCAAAGGAAATCTGGCCACCTAGTTCACCACATGCAAATCCTTTAGACTATTATGTACACAGGTTTGTGAGACAGAAGTTAATAAACAACCTCATTCCAATAAAGAGGCTGTTAAAGCTAAAACTGAAAACATGATGATGTTCATGAATAAAGAAAAGTTTATGAAAGCGTGCTCAAGATTCCAAAGTCAAAATGAGTCCATTATTGCAGCAAATGGAGACTTTTTTTTAGCAATTTAAAAAATAATGAGCCCTGGCTGGTGGCACAGTGGATAAGGTGCCAGCCTGCGAACCCAAAGGTCACTGGTTTGATTCCCAGCCAGGGCAACATAACCAGGTTGCAATCCAGGTCTCCAGCCAGGTCTGAAGCTGGAGGCAGGTGAAAGGCAACCATACACTGATGCTTCTTTCCCTCTCTTCCTCTCTCTCTGAAAGATAAATAAAATCTTAAAAAAGGGAAAGATTATGTTTATGTATTTACACATGAGAACAAATTTATTTCAAAATATAACTCGTGGTGGGTTATTTTACTAAAGTTTTGCCAATTGATGGTGTGCACCCTGTATAAAACAGCACAATGTAGTAGAAAAGCATGACTCTGATGTCACAAACCAAGGTTTAATACCATTTATCCACTGACCAACTATGTGACCTTGGTCAAATTACTTGATTTTCCTAAGTCCAAGCTTCCACTTAGGTAAAATAAGAATACTAGTACACTCTTCATGAGGTAACCATGAAGGTTAAACAATATAAGTAAAATTGCCTAGAATATCACAAGCTTGAAACGCATGTACCTCTACAAAGATCTAGAGAATAAACAAATATAAAGCAAAGAAAAATAAAACCAGGATCTGACTTAATGAACTACCATATAAAATCATTTTAATGAAGCATCTTTACATATAAAGAAAATGAACATGTATATTAATTGCCACACAGAAATGTAAGTTTTTTTCTAGAGGCTAAAGATATTGTCAGAAGAAAATGTTCAATGTAAAGAAAATGTTCATTATAGCTTCAAGTACCACAACTACAATGTGCCAGAACGTATCACAAGAATTCCACATACATCTGACAAAAGAAAATTTATCAGTGGAAAGTATACATCTTAGTGGCTACAGACTCAAGGGTATGACATTTTGATCATCCTTTAAGGTCTTTATATTAATATACCCAGACTCTTTATAATAGACCAAATCAGCTTTGATGCTGTCAGAGTAGATAAAACAGCAATGGTTTTGATAACAGTTAAAAGAGGCATCATCTTTTACCATATTTTGGGAGCGAAGGAACAAATCACAAGCTCCCCTCAAGAGCCAGACACAACAGCTCAAGCAGAGCCAAAGAATCTATCTGCCATTACAGTTATCTATTAGGACTTTTCAAATAAAGTGCAAATTTACTTTCAAGGTTTAAGTCAGGCTATTACTCACACATATTTACTACATTTTATCAATCATGCATACCAATGTTCCTCACTAAAAATGTTCACAGTATGGTAAAGAAAAAGTCACTTAAAAAACTTCATCTACATGTGATCCTAACTGTGTGTATAAAATGCCTATCTGAAATAAGACTATTACTATAAAATGCACACCTAATAAAAGACTGGAAGAGAATACATAAGAATATCAATCAACACTAGCTATCTCTAAGTAGCAGTAATAGAGGTTATTATTTTCTTCTATATATTTTCCTGTATATTTGAAATTTTCTACAGAAAGTATATATTGTTTTTGTTCACAGAATTGAAAATATAATTACAAAAGATAAGGTTTTTTTATTTAATTCTCAATGAGACAAAGAAAAGAAAAAGGCAGGCCAAATTTTGAGCTTGATATTATTAAATTTTCTTCTATAAATTTGGAATTGTAAAGTTCTTTCCACCTCTAATTTTTCACAATTCACATTCAGTGGTTGTGATCAAGAAAGCTGAGGCATATATCTCTGCTTAAACATGTATAAACTGTTTTTTATTTACTTATCAGCTTTTTATTCAAATGAATCAGGCTAATATATTATTCACTTTAGAGTGAATCAGGTTATTTTGCTACCAAGTAATATTTTTGTATATCACAGTTCCTCATACAACAGGTTCATTGTTATCATAGGAGATCAAATAAAGGGATGGTGGGTGGGGTATAATATAACAGTGCATGCTAGAAAGAAAAAAAAGAGATCAAACTCAAACCAGACAAAAATGTAAAAAATGGCACAAAGAAATCTAAAAGAACTTTGATAATGGATCTCAGTGGATGGTGGTGGTGTATGTAGTTTTTATTTTTACAATAAACATTTAAAGCTTTGCAATATAGTTTATTTTTCAAGTTAAGATAAACACTAAGTTGTGTTTATTAATCTATCACACCCAGAGTAAATTCCTGTTGTACTGATATAAAATTGAAAATTAAGTGGATTGAGCCCTCACTAGTGTGGCTCAGTGGGTTGGGCATCACCTCACAAACCAAAAGGTCACTGGTTCGAATCCCAATCAAAGCACATGCCTTGGTTTTGGGCCAAGTCCCCAGTTGGAGCATATGAGAGGCAACTGATCAATGTTTCTCTCTCTCGCACATCAGTATGTCTCTCCCTCTCTTCCTCTCTCCCTTCCACTCCAAAAATAAATAAAATCTTTAAAAAAATAAAATTAAGGGATCAAGCAAAATAAAAGGACTCATGGGCATTAGTGTGGTGATTGTCAGGGGGAGGGGAAATAAGGGGGATAAAGGGTAATGGAAAAAAATACAATAAAATTAAGGGGTGACTGCTATGTACTATGTACTATGTTCTATGCTATGAATTTAGACATATGATTTCTAGTTGCTACAACAAACCCCTCCCCACAAATAACTAAAGATCAGGGAGGGTAATCTGTACAAAATTCCAGCAAGCTAGCAACTGCCAGAATAAGGATTCAAAATATGGCCTGGCTGACTCCAAACCCAAAATCCTACTTTACGACAGAGTTTCTCAAACCAAATGAGACTTTCTATATTCGGCTAAATATACCAAACCAGACATATTTTCATTTGGTGAGAATACCAGAAATAAAGAATACAGTAAAAAGAGAGCTTGTGAAGTTACAGTTACTTCTCAAAAAACATTAGTCAACACTTGTTCCTTAATTATAATATAACAATAACATTTTAAAAAATCGATTAACGCAGAATTTTACAAATGTGAGCAACTGGAAAATACTAATTTTAAAATCATTTTTAACATTCAGTTACACAAATATTGCTTTCAAGAAAGCAGGAAGGTAAAGAATACCTCAAACAAGCCACCATTTTCCTCACAACTGTCATGACAAAGCCAAAGGACAAGAGGTGCCACATACTCTGGCTTCAAGGTTTCCACCATACCTAGAATTTAAAAAGAAAAAAGTTTATAAACAAGAATATACACATATTTCAGCACTGGTTCACTTTCTGAAAATTATAGGCAATTCAGAGGCATTTTAAGTAAAAAGAACAAAACTGGATGAACAAAATGAAATGTTTAACATTTAAGGCTTTTCAAAGAAATTTTTTACCCTAAAGCTCTCTCAAGCACCTAACATTAAATATATCAGACATACCTTTCCAAGGCAGGTAGCATACTATTCAGAAGACAAGTTAGATCTGCCTAAGGCAAACACTGGTGAGCAGGGTTATACTCATATATAATATTAGGAACTTAGGTACCATTCATTCCCAAAACTATGTAGCTCTCCTAGCTGTTTAACCAGAAGCTAGGAAACTTAAAAAGAAAAAAAGAAAAAAGGAAACCCTTGACAATTTTAATGCTGATAAGATAATGGTATGAAATGAACCTTGCAACCGTTACTGATGAGTAACACAGTGTAAGAAATACTTTCCGATGTTGTGGCATTGAACACTCCAGGGGTAATGGACCTAACTGACATATACAGATCCTTTCACCCCAAAGAAGCAAAATACACATTCTTTTCAAATACACATAGATCATTCTCTAAGACAGACCACATGGTAGGTCACAAGACAAGCCTCCACAAATACAGGAAAATTTAAATCATACAAAGCATCTTCTCAGATCACAATGGCTTGAAACTAGAAACCAATCTCAAGGGAAAAAACCAAAAATACACTAACTCATGGAGACTGAATAACATGCTTTTAAGTAATGAATGGGTTAACAATGATATCAAAGATGAAATCAAAAAGTTCCTGGAAACAAATAACAATGAACACACAACAGCCCAAAACCTATGGGACACAGCAAAGGCAGTTCTCAGGGGGAAATTTATAGCCTACACGCCTACCTAAAAAGGTCGCAAGAAGTTTATAAAAACAACCTAACCATAAAGCTGCAAGAACTAGAGGAGCAACAACAAACAAAGCCCAAAGCAAGTAGAAGGAAGGAAATCATCAAGATCAGAGCAGAACTAAATAACTCAGAGATTCAAACTACAATTTGAAGAATCAACAAGTCCAGGAGCTGGTTCTTTGAAAAAATAAACAAAATTAAAAAGCTTTTATCCAGACTCATCAAGAAAAAGAGAGAGGACCCAAATAAACAGAATCAGAACTGACAGAGAAGAAATCACAACTGATACTTCAGAAATACAAAAGATTGTAAGAAATTACTACAAATAACTATATGACAAGAAATATGACAACCTGGATGAAATGGACACATTTCTAGAAATGTATAATCTACCAAAACTGAACCCAGAAGAAGCAGAAAGCCTGAATAGGCCAATAACAACTAGTGAAATTCAAGAAGTAATCCAAAATCTCCCAAAGCACAAGAGCCCCGGACCAGATGAATACACAGGTGAATTTTACCAAACATTTATAGAAGAACTAACTCCTATCCTTCTCAACCTATACCAAAAAATACAAGAAGAGGGAAGACTCCCAAACTCTTTCTATGAGGCCAATATTATTCTAATCCCAAAACCAGGGCAAGACACAACTAAGAAAGCAAGCTACAGGCCAATATCTCTGATGAAAAAGCATGTGAGACTTCACACAGCTCTCCCAATCACCATCAGCTGTCCTGTCATACTTTCCTCAATCTTATCAACAGTCTGAAATCTCTTCCCTTTCAAAGGCGATCTTAGTTTTGGGAAAAACCAGAAGTTGAAAGGCATGAAATCTGAGTTATGGAGCGTTGAGTCACCTCGGTGACTTGATGTTTCATCAAAACACTCTGCAGGAGATGTGGTACATGAGCAGGTATAGTGTCATGATGAAGCTGCCTATCACCAAGTGCCCATAGCTGTGTCCTTCTGAATCATCCGACTAGTTTCCATGGAGGACTGTTCAAGCTTAATACAAAATGTTATGCCGATTTGTTTCTCTATTCAGTCATTTTGAATTCAACAGCCACACAGTACACATGCTCACTCAAGAGCACCTACCACCTCCAATGACTAGTTTAATGAAGTTGTCATTGTTCACACATGCCCATTCCAGTTCACTCTCCTTGGATGCCACATCACACAAACCGAGAGTGATGCCATATCGCACAAACCATTCTCATTATGTTAATAATGGCTAGATTTATATATATATACGTTCAGATGTTTGTGTTAACTAATTTCGTATTATTGGATCTAACAATTAACACATCAATCAAATCCAAATCATCTATTATCTTAGGTGAAAATATAGAAGAGAGAAGCCCTGACTGGTGACACAGTGGATTAGGTGCTGGCCTGCGAACCCAAAGGTCGCTGGTTCAATTCCCAGCCAGGGCACATAACCAGGTTGCAAGCCAGATCCATAGATGGAGACAGGTGATAGGCAACCATACATTGATGTCTCTCTTACCCTCTCTCTAAAAATAAAAAAATAAAATCTTTTGAAAAAAAGAAGAAGACAGAGAACCAAGATGGTGAAGGAGTAAGTGGAGCTACACCAATCTCCTCCCAGGACCAATCTTGAATTATACTTTATTAGGGAGAAAATACCAGGAATAACCAGCTGGAAAGGAGCCTGATAACCACTGACAGAAGAGAAGAAGCCAATTCATCACAACCTGATTGGTAGGAAGTGCAGAGATGTGAGAGGGCTGGCTGGTCTCCCACGGGTGGCAGTGAAGAGACTAGAGCCAGAGGTTCCACCTGAGAAGGGTAGGTTCTAAACCTGCAGCTGGGATTCCCAGCCGTCAACCATACAACTCAGAGTAAAACAGTATCCAGCTGTGAAAAGCAAAAAGCTGTGGGGTTTCTAGCCTGAAACAGCTAGAGACAGAGATTTACTAAAGTGACCAGACATGAAAATACATTAGCATTGACTTACCCTGGACTCCAGCAGAGGGAGGACAGAGTGGACTAGAGGCACTTATGGAGAGTTTGGGGCAATGGCTTTTAGAAGAGAAATGAGGGAGCAACCCATGAGGTCCCAGTGCTGACCCATACGCCATAAAGCAGGCAGACCATTCTTCTCCAAGTGGTGGCAGCCTGAGGGGAAGCAATAGCCCCACCCTCAGGAATTAATGTGCCCAGCCTGGTCGGTGGTGCCTAAACCTGGCGGCTGACCACAGATTGACTGGAGAAATAGCAGAAGGAGATAAAAAAGAAGAGTGGATCTCTGATAGTCTCCCACAGGCTGACTAGGCCCAGACTGGGACACAAGCTGACATCACCAGAAGTGGATCCAAGAAGTAAAGAAAGTGCACCTCAACACCACAGAAGGTCACACCACGAGGACAGGAAGTCAAACCAGACCAATCTAAGAAGCAGAAACAAACAAAAAAAGTCACCTAAAATGGAATGACAAAGAAACAACCCCATCACCACCACCACCAATCAAAAGGAAAAGAGGAATCCCCAGAAAGAGTGCTAAATGAAATGGATGCAAGCAAATTATCAGACATGGAATTCAAAATAATGATGCTACAGAAAGTCAATGAGCTCAGCAAGCTCAAAGAAAACCACAAACATGGGAGCAAAAAGGGGATGGATGTAATACAACAACAATAAAATTAAAAAAAAAAAAAAAAGAAAAGAAAACCACAAACAACTCCAGGGGAACTATGAAAAACTTACTGAGAACTATACCAACCTTAAAAAGGATAAATAAACTATCAATAAGAGCCAGAAACAAATGAATACAATTTCTGAATTGAAGGACACAGTAGAAGGAATCAAAAGCAGGCTAGAGGAAGCAGAGGATGTGATCAACAAGCTGGGGGTCAACGTAGAAGAGTTCCCAGACAATGAAACAAAATGAAATAAAGACTGCAAAAGAATGAAGAGGTTTTAAGAGAGCTGCAGAACAACACGAAACATAATAATGTCCATATCATAGGGACACCAGAAGAAGAGAAGGAATAGAAAACCTGTTTGAAAAAGTAATGACAGAAAACTTCCCCTTTTGCATTCTCTCTCCCTCTCCCAACATGGCAGCCTCAGCAAAAAAGAAGAATAAGAAGAGGAAGACTATCTCCCTAACAGACTTTCTGACTAAGGCTGGAGATACTGGTGGAGGAAGCATCTATGTCCCCAAACCAGTCAGCTGGGCTGATGAAACAGATGACTTGGAAGGAGATGTTTCAACCACTTGGCACAGTAATGATGATGATGTGTATAGGGCACCTCCAATTGACTGTTCCATCCTACCCGCTGCTCCACAGGCTACTCGGGAACCCAATATTGACAGAAGCTGTCTTCCCAAATTGCCACCCTACACTGCTTTTCTAGTGCCCTATGATGTGACAGAAAACTCCATTAAGGAATTTTTTAGAAGATTAAACATCAGTGTGGTGCATTTACCACATGAACCCAGCAATCCAGAAAGGTTGAAAGGTTTTGGTTATGCTGAGTTTGAGGACCTCGATTCCTTGTTCAATGCCCTGAGCCTCAATGAAGAGCCTCTAGGTAACAGGAGAATTTGAGTGGATGCTGCTGATCAAGCCCAGGATAAAGACAGCGATGATCATTCCTTTGGCTGAAATAGAAATCGGGATTCTGACAAAACAAATACAGACTGGAGGGCCTGTCCTGCCACAGACAGCTTTGATGACTACCCACCCAGAAGAGGTGATGATATCTTTGGAGACAAGTATTGAGATCGTTACAACTCAGATCAATACCGGGACGATTATCAGGACAGTTACCGTGATGACCCACACTGGGATATGGATCGATACAGTGGCCAGGATCGTTATGATGACAGAGGCAGCAGAGACTATGGTAAAGCCTATGATTCCAGGATAGACAGTGGCAGAAGAGCATTTGGTAGTGGGCACCACAGGAATGATGACTACAGAAGAGACGGGGACCACTCTGAGGACAGATATGACAGACATGATGATCAGTCATGGAGCTCCAGAGATGATTACTCTTGGGATGATTATAGGTGTGATGATAGAGGTCCTCCCCAAAGACCCAAACTGACTCTAAAGCCTTGGAGCACTCCTAAGGAAGGTGATTTCTTTGCTAGCACCTCACAGTCCAGTCAGGCAGCCTCTATCTTTGGAGGGGTAAAGCCTGTTGACACAACTGCTAGAGAACGAGAAGGAGCAGCTACAGAAGGAACAAGAGAAATTGTGGTGGCAGTTAGATGAGTCAAAACTAGAACAGTGGCCTCAGGAGAGATATCCAAGCTGGCGAAGTGAAGAAACTTAGGAACAGGAACAATCAAGAACAGGGTCATCACAGACTGGGACCTTAGCCACATCTGGCAGAAATGTGCAAAGGAGAGAGAGAAGCCTCCAGAAAATGACATACTCAATAAGGAGGAAGACTGTTACTCTCCATTTCCAAGCCTTCCAAACCTGAACAGCCTCTAAAGGTAATGCCAGCCCCTCCACCAAAGAAAAATGTTAGGGACTGCTAGTCTGCTTGGCAAGGCCCAGCTAGCAGAAAAGGGCTTTTGGCAAGGCCGGCCTTAGTGCCAGGTGGACCCGAAACAGACACCGTGTATAGGGAGTCAGCCCAGTGTGTTTACCCCGTAGCCCATGAAGCATGGAAAGCAGAGTGTGTGCCATGCCTTGTTCTCTGCGGAGAACAGGAACTAGCTTAGCTTCCTGGTTCCAGCTGAGCAGTTGCCAGTAATACCTGCATATAAGCTTAGTGCGATTAATAAACGGGACTCGCGGCTTGGACCAGCCTCCCCACCCCAACTTTGTCTCTTCTCTCTTTCTTGTCCTCCACCATCCAAACCCTGTGCGTAATCCAGGGACGGCTGGTCCATCACAGAAAAATGTTGGGTGAAGCGAAATTCTAACCCTCCTGCTCGATCTCAGAGCTTAGACGCAGAACAGCAATCCCCTCCAAGTGGTGGAGGCAAAGAACTTCCAGCTCAACCATCTGAGGAAGGACCAACAAAGAAAGCAAATGAAATTAAAGTGGATGGAATAAGTGTCTCAAAAGGCCAAAGTGGGAACTCCAGCTGTGGTCCAGGAGATGGAGGGAACAGACAACTGGAAAGTGTCAGATGGAGTAAAGATGGCAAAAGGGATCAAGACTCCTGATCTGCATCTGAGCCAAAGAAACCTGAAGAAAATCCAGTCCCCAAGTTCAGTTCTGCAAGCAAGTATGCTGCTCTCTCAGTTGATGGTGAAGATAAAAATCAGGAAGATGATTACAGTGAATAGACATCTACGTCCTGTGCTTTCTCCAAGTCTCTACCATGGAACATCGAGAGCAAATCAAACCTCTATCCAGACAAGACAAAATAAAACTCACCATCTCCTGGAGGTTTTTCTTAACTTTTTTTTAACAATGAAATGAAATGAAATTCTTTTGCATGCTGCTGCAGCCTTTAAAGTATTGCACTAACTGAAGAATCACCAACATAGCCAGAGGGAAAGGCATAATTTAACGGAAAAGTTGTGCTATTTTATACACATACACATGCATTTGCCTGTGTGATTAGTGCCTAGGGGCCTCCACTTAGGAAAATGGCTATGACAGTGATGCAGTGTCTAGAATCTGGTTGGGCAGCAGGGCAGGTATGAGGAAGAGTGTGAGATTCTTTCATTCTTATTATCTTAATGTGGCATATCTAAATTCTCAAACATCTAAATAAATTTTCATTCTTGGAAAGGTAGGTTTAGTCTCTGAAACTTTAGCCTCCAGGAGGCAACTAGCCCCTCCTCTTATTTAATTCTGAGTTACTAGGGCCAGCCTAGGGGGAAATTCCTTAATTTTTACCCCCCAGGGAGGTAGCTGGCAGTGGGTCTATAGGCCACTAAAGAATTGGAATGTTTAGTGACCAAAGTGGAGGAAATCATGGTTTGAAAAGATGCTTTGGGGAGATAATGAATTACTTTGCACCAGTAATAGGGGTGGAATGGTATGACCTCCAAAAACACATGAAATAGTACTTCCTGCAGCAGGAAGCACTTAGGGGGTGTGGGAATTCCCGAGTCACTTATGTGTCCTGCTTTTGCCCTTTCTTAAACATTGTCCTTTCTCAAAGTTCAGCTATATCCACATTCTGTTGAAATCTTGAAGCTTTACAAATTTAGACTCAGATTATGTTTTTCATGCTCCTCTTTCCCGTTACCTCCTCTATTTAAGTCACATACCCAGTCTCCTAGGCATTCTGTATCAACCCCTGGGAGCTGTCAAATGAGGAATCACTGCTTTTCTCAAGTAAATCTTGCCTTCTTTCTTTTTTGACTCTCCTATTAATTCCTGCTCTGGCTTCTTTGACTCCTTTTACACATCAGAAAACTCTAGAACTAATGGTCTTAGGTGGTGAGTGAGGGTTGATAAATAGGGACAATTAAATTGGGAACCTTTCTTATGACCTTGATTAGAGTTTTTGTTTGGGGCTTCTTATTCTGTGGGGATTTTTTAATGTTTTGTCTCTGCACTGAAATCCCGCACCAATGTCTGGATTTAGACCAATGATTGGTTTAGTGGCCTAGACCAATGTGTGGTTTGGTTTGGTTTTTCTTTTTTAGCTTCCCTTGAGAATAAATGATAATGGAGGGAATTATTAACAAGGTCCTGGTTTCTCTTACAACACAGTAGCATCACTTGCTTGCCTTTATGTGCACCTTTGTACTGTCAATTCAGTAGGTGGTATCCTTATGGGCAGTATTGGTTCCTACAGAGAAATTATACCTTGGTCTCTTATGTGTAAGAAGCTCTTCTCCCATCAGCCCTAGATTAGACCCTGTCCAGCCATGCCAGGGTGGATTATGAGTGCTGCAGCAATAGGCATAATGAATTATTTACCCAATGATACAAAAGACACACCAAGTGAAATACCTTTTTAATAATTGGCTCAGATGGCTAGCAGCTAGAAAATGGCTTTTAGGGGAATACCCAAGATTGAAAGGGGTTTTTTAAAAACCATTTGCTATAGATGATGAAAAGGTAGGGTTTACCTTCTTCAAGTCTACTTCTTCCAAATAAGCTGTATCCAAAAAAAAACCATTTTTATCCCACTCCCCTCCCTTGGCCCCTGTTAAAAGAGAAACAGGAATTTATGCCCCACTCCTCAATACATGTAAAATTTATACAAAAATAACTTTAATGAAAATGATTTGTGATCTGTAGACTTACTACTTGGGAGATGTCTTGATGTGAATCCCATCCTTTGGGTTGTGAGGGGTTTTTTGTTTTCTCCAAATAAATCTAATCTTTAAAGTTCAAAAAAAGAAAACTTCCCTCACTTGAGGAAAGAAAAAGTCACACAAGTTCAGGAAGCACAGAAGATCCCAATGAAAATGAACCCTAAGATGCCCACTCCAAGACACATCATAATTAAAATGGCAAATTTCAGAGACAAAGAGAGAATCCTAAAAGCAGCAAGAGAGAAACAGCTAATAAATAACATACAAGGGGGCTCCCATAAGGTTATCAGCTGATTTCTCAAAAGAAACACTACAAGCCAGAAGGGAATGGCAAAAAATATTCTACGCAATGAAAAACAACCAAGACTACTCTACCCAGCAATCTCAAAATGGAAGGTGAAATAAAGAGTTCCCCAGACAAAAGAAAGCTAAAAGAATACACCTCTATCAAACCAGCATTGCAAGAGATACTAAAGGATCTGCTTTAAGAAGATGAATAAACAGAGAGACAGAAAGGAACACAGGTCAAAGGAAAAAAATGACAATGAACAAGTACCTATCAATAATAAATTTAAATGAAAATGGTTTAAATGCATCAATCAAAAGACATAGGGTAGCTGAATGGATAAAATCCAAATTTAACTTATGAATGCTTTAAATAATCTTGTTATAAGTACATATTACAGCAAATAATGTATAGTTTTATATTTTTGCTGTATCTGCATTATCGCAGGTTACATTTTCTTAGATTGGAATTATTTCCTAAGTTGGGAAAATCAAGTTACTTACAATAACTCTTAGAAAAACTGAATGCAGTTAAAGTTAAAAAACAAAAGGAAGAAAATGTGGATGTATGTAACACAGAATACATTCTCTCTTATTCACTATTACAAAATGCGTGTTTGTAGGTGTATAACATATAGATTTTATTACAATTTATGTTTCAAATGGCAACCAACTGGTATTTGGTGTGTTAAAAAATGAGTCAATCTTTAGGTTAGAAAAGATGCTGAGAATGAAGACCAATTTTAGATGGAAGTTGCAAACTACTAAACTAAATGATTCATGTACACAGGCAATATATATTCTCATATTAGCATGTAAATTAGATGAGATTCCTTTCAGACAGATAATGGAAATACACATTTTTAGTTATGAAGGCCCTCAAACTGAGGATTCTTGGGAAAAGATTAATACTATAGTAAACATCATTATTCAAATGTGAATGTACTTAATCTCTACCTCAACAGACTCTTAAATAGTTCAGTGGTTCGTTTAGGACCACATAGGAAGTCAACCACAAGTTCAAAAACAAGCTAGAATACTATTTTACAAAATTATTTAAATCCTAGGGTTGTTTTTTGTTACCTTACATTAGTAGATGTCATAATTTCTACTCTGTGGGGACCAGGGGAACAGTGCAAGTGCCACTATTTCTGACGGCTTCAGCTTGTAAAATATAAGTAGAGAAAAAACAGACGGTATTGAAATAAGTCTACTACAGGGCAAAAAAAAAAAAAAAATCAATCTACTAAGATAGAAAACTCCAAAAAGGGTAAGTTGTAGTTCCAGGAGCTTAAAATAAAGTTGAGTTGTATTGTTGGAGGGGGTGGGATCTGACTCAAAAACCAAATTCACTTTTGACTATGGGTTTGGCACTGTCTCTAGGACAGCTTTTACAAAAGTGAGTTCTGCAATACACCATTTCTGTGATATATTTCACAAAAATAGCATTGCAGAGTAAAATGTTTAAAGAAAAAAAGAAAAATACTTAATTTACTACAATATATCTAAAATATTATCATTTAACATGTAATAATTAAATAGGCTATTGACATGTTTTAAATTTTTGCATTAACTCTTCAGAATCCAGTATGTAGTTTATAGTATATCGCAGTTTGAACTAGCCACACTTTAAGTGGCTACTACCATATCGAATACTGCATATGTAAAGAATAAAGAAGACAAAATCTTTTGGGAATAAAAAAGAGAGTGTATTTATCTATCTATTTATTTATTTATTTTACTTAGGAGCAGTCTGTCTATAACCAAGCAAATGTAGGTAGGACCTGGGATGGATAATTATGAGATTTATTTTTAAGGGACAAGAAATGAAAGAAACTAGACCAAAACATTTCTAACAGAAATTTTTTTGAAGGCAATTAATTAAATGATGTTATTAGATACTGCCATAGGTATAGAAATATTTTTTCTAATGTAATATTTGTAAAAATATGTATATGTGTAAATGTATTTATGCATATGTTTGGCAATACTGCAATTGGTATTACCTAAACAAGTAACTTTTTAAACAAATGAATTAACATAAGCATTCTAAAATAATAAAAAGAAACTTTTATATTAATGTGATTTGACAGCTGAGAATTAGAAGGCAGTAATTAAACGGTGAATTGTATGAACGTGGAAAAAAAAAAGTACTCCTCATTGGTAGTTACACAATAGACAGAGGAATATTAAGAATAATAAAGAAAATGGAGAAGACAAAGGACTTACATGCATGACACATGGACATGAACTAAAAGGGGACAATGCCAGACAGAATGGGAGGTACCAGGTGGAAGGGGAAAAGGGGGAAATACAGAGACAATTGTAATTGCAAATTCAATAAAATATATCCAAAAAAAAAAAGGATACTCTACTAGACAAGGTTATCATTTAGAATTGGAGGAGAGTTTCCCAGAGAAGTTAAAACTAAAGAAGTTCATCACCACTAAACCAAAAAGGAAACACTGGACTTGAATGGCATATTATATCAGATGGACTTAATAGTTATATATACAGAACCTTTCATCCCAATACTGCAGAATACACAATCTTTTCAAGCACACATGGAATTTTCTCCATGTTTAGCCACAAAAATAAATCTTAATAAATTCAGAACACTAAAATCATATCAAGTATCTCTTCTGACCACAATACCTTTAAACTAGAAATCAATTACAAGAAGAAACTGGGAAAAAATACAACATGTTACTAAACAACCAATGGGCCAATAGTCTACTAATTACTCTTATAATTCTTTTAAAACAGTAAGAAAGCTATTTCCTCATTAGTTAAAAAAAATAAAAAATTAGGTGTGTCTACCTACATAGAGGAAGAGAAAGTTTACCTTAGTGTTGTAGAAATAAGGTTCATTTTTACTTTTTCCCTTATGTTTTTGTAAGTTTTCTATAATAAACATACATTATACATAATGCATTTTGAAACTTTAAAAAAAATAGTTTTTTAACTATTCAGAAAATTAAATACTTTTGCAAAGTTCACTTCACAAAGATTTATGGGTAAAGGTACTGAAAAAAAATCTAAGCCACTTACCTCCAGGCAAGACAGTCTGGGTCAGCCGTGATCCAGCAAAAGGGGCAATAGTGTTACAATGAATGTTGTTTTTCTTGCCTTCAACTGCAAGAGTATTTGAAAGGCCCAGAAGACCCAGCTTTGCAGCAGAATAATTTGCCTGGCCAAAGTTGCCATAAATTCCTGCAGCTGATGAAACCATAATGATCCTAAACGGAAAATCAATGCCCCGATATTAACTTTTCTGATATGATAATGTCGCAACTCTATGCCTTTATTTTTTCAGTACAATTACATCTATCAAAAACAACTTTGGCTCTGACAGGTGTGGCTCAGTGGACTGAGTGCCAGCCTGTGAACCAAAAGGTGCCTGGGTTGCAGGTCAGGTCCCCAATCAGGGAGGCAGCTGATCCATGTTTCTCTCACACATCAGTGTTTCTCTTCTTCTCTTTCTCCCTCCTTTCCCCTCTCTCTAAAAAATAAAAAAATCTTAAAACAGAAAAAATACTTTGTATACTGTTATTAGTTTCTTACAGCCATGATTCATACACCTAAAATAGTATTAATAATAAAAATAATCTCTCAAATTTCAACTACAAGATTCAACTATTCTAAAAAGAATCCCTAGACAGAACCAAATAAAATTAAGTGTAAAAGTGTAATCTGTTATCTATTGAAAACAATAATAAGTATTTAAATCTTAAACTGGCAATATATAGGTGAAAATTTTAGTAAGAAATATTAGATAAACCAATTCTAATTCTTTAGTTCTCACTACCGTGACCCTATCCCTTTCTGGATGACATTAAATGTCTCCTGGTTAAATAATATCATATCATAATGTGATCCAATCTTACTCACTGAAGTTACTCACAGAGACACAACCATGAGAGTCTTATGGTTCCTAAACAGTTTATAAAGACAAACTCATGTCTCACAAGTACCAACTAGCAGGAAACAGCCATTCATCTGTCCCCAGTTGGTCACCAGATACACAAAATGATATTTTAGTTAGAGAATAAAGTACCACTAAGTCCTTAATGTTTGTACTGTTAAAATATCAGAACAGCAGAAAAACCATTAATAATGAAAAGTAGGATGTGAAAACAATATAAAGCTGCCCAGCTCAGTTAATGTATAACTAAATGACCAATTCAATGATTGGCATGTACCAAACCTATATTAAAAAAGCCTATGCATATCTGAAGATGTTTTCCTTAATGCCAAAGCAATTATCATTCCCTGGACACAAGAACCCACACACATCTCTTAATACCCCTCAAAAGCCATATGCAACTCCACCTTCCAAAATTCTGTTTCTTCATGTGATCCCATGCTGCCCGGGTCACTTGGAACGAGCCCCGCAAATGAATTCTATGGATTATATCTAAAATAAGAAATAATTTTTATTACATATTTTGTCAAAAATTCCAATCGATATGCCTCAGAATCAACATAAGCAATGATTTACTTACAAGTATTTATTTTATATCTAATATTCAATCCATTGTGCTAGACTAGGAACCACTTTATACCTAATATTCAAAACCAACTATTGTCACCCCATTCCCTCAATATTTTTGCTTTTTTCCTAATTATGAAACCAGTCAACGGTTCATATGTGTTTTGCCTATAAATTGGTAAAATTAGTAAAATCCCTGTGTATATCTAAATACAATGCCATCTTTAATTTATACCTACTTTATATAAAAATTCACTAATACAAATATCCAAAACTTTTACATATATAGTTGGGACTTGATGCAAACATTAGTGAAAGCATAATCATAAACCACATAATTCATCATCAAAAAATCTTTACAAAATGCTCATTGAATCCTTATATCCCTCTTTTATTCCCCCAAAGTTTATACATGAGTTAAGAGAGAAATAGGAGGTAGAGGTTAGGAAACAGAGGAAAGGAGGGGAGAGGAGGGAGATGCCAATCCATTTTTAGAGATATTAATCTAATGAATAGAAAACCTTGGGAATTATTCAGATATACCAAAATCTCTAGGTTTAATTTTTCACTCAATTTCTTCATATTTTATTATTTTAATTATTAAGTTCTTAACCATTTTTTCTTATTTTTGTTTCAATCTGGGGCCTCATCAAATGTTTGCATGTATATATCAGAAGAATGATGTAATAGTGAAAACAGGAACTTAAAAAGGGGGATTAGGAGTAGTGAGCTTAGGATAAAATCAGAGGAAGAAACACACCAGCTCAACCAGAGCTCAAAGGAAAATGCCAGGATAAATAAGCCTCTTTTGCCAACAAATGTTATCTTTCCCAGCTTCTTTTGTACCCCAATTCTCACAAGGGAAGAGGAAACTAAAAGCCCTCCTTTGCTTAACTCTAAGTCACAAACACATTTTGCTTCTTCCAAAAGAACTCTGGCAATACTCCCCAGAAGCACACACTATAAAAAATGATATAATTCAGCTCAGTTATCATGCCTGCCACTGTCTCAGCCACCACTTTGTTTTACTTCTGATGGCCAGTGAAAGTTAGGGCAAAGATAAGCAATCAGAAAAAAATTTCTTTTCATAACCATGACTTGCTCTACCATGACATTCCTAATGGAAAACTGTCCTAATTATTAGAGGATTTAAAATTACACCTAGGTTTTCCCTAACCATGAAGATCTCCATCATTTTTTTGTCCCAAGCTCCCTTCCAGCTCTGGCTTTTGAAATCATCATCACACAGACAGATAAGCATGCTAAATGCTGTTAGAAAAAGTTGATACTGCGATAAAATGCTGATAACCTCTCAAGCAAAAAATGACGGAAACAACTGAAAAGCACAAAATATTTTTGAGTAACTTCTGACAACTGATTTTTTTTTTAAATTTCTCAAATGTTAAAAAAAGAGGCTACTTCCAAATACCCACCATTTTTAGTCAAAAACCTTATTTATTACTCACATTAGCAAAGTAGATAAAAGCAAGTTTTAACTTAAATGTATAAATTTCTCAAATGCTAAAAGGCTAAATGGATAGGTATATTCCACAGAGACATATATCAAAAACAACTTACCCCAGTCTTCATCACTAATTCTGCTAAAGGAACGGTCCCTCAGAATTCTAAAAAATTGATATCATATCAGTTAGGAAAAGAGGGATTATACATTTAAAACAGAAAAACTTTGCATGATCATTAATTGGCTAAAAATGAAAAAAAGAAATACTCACCCAGCATTGTTAACCACAACATCTACAATATAAAAAGAACAAAGTCATAAATACGTAAGCAAGCATATTAAGTTACATTTATTTACAAATAAAATCAAAATAATTTTATACCTATACCAAAAAAATTCTGATTCATAAAACCACAGCAAGTATCATGTCATACTGGTACTTTGCTTTTGAAACTTACATATTCTACCTCTTCCTTCTGCTGAAATTCTATCATCTTATTTATAGAATTTGCTTTTGCACAATTCTTAGGTTCTTAGAATTCAAGGGTGGCCACAAGCCATTTCTCATTTAACTTCAAAATTTATGCAGAAAGTTAAAAGATTAAAGACTTTTTTCTTGCCACTCAAAAGTCAAAAACCCAGAAAGAAAACCATTAGAGCTAGAAACTGATGTCTTATCTCAACACATAACTGTATTCTTCTTATGGAAAGAAATTCTATTTTTTGAAGTGCACACCATGATGTATTCTACTTTCACTTTCTGACTTCACACCTTCATGGTCTCTATCCCTGTCACATACACGCAAAAATGTTTCATAAGATCAACCAAACATGACTAAAAAAATGAGTATGTTAGACAAGAAAAAGGGGGAGTATACTCAAACTACAAAAAAAAATTAATGTTTTTCAGATTGTAAACATTTGGGC
Organism: Noctilio leporinus; assembly: GCA_004026585.1. NCBI lineage: Eukaryota > Metazoa > Chordata > Mammalia > Chiroptera > Noctilionidae > Noctilio > Noctilio leporinus. The sequence continues at coordinate 119,519 of PVIW01003928.1, forward strand.
CAACAGTAAAATTTCTAAAATCAAATAATCCCCTATTAAAAATGTATGGAACTAAATCAGGAAGATTATTTAGAGAGGAGTGCACTGAATAATACGTTGGAAATGCTTCTTAAAATGTAATTTTTTTTATGCAGTTGACCCTTGAATAACACAGGTTTTAACCGCATGGGTCTACTTATGTATGTTTATGCCAGTCAGGTGGTGAAAAGTGACCCACATCATGGTAAACACATGGCTTGCTGCCTCATGTACCATGGTGACATAGCTCCCAAACATGTCAGTGCTGCCATTGCCACCATCAAGACCAAGTTATTATTTCTTTTTTTTTTTGTGGATTAGTGCCCCAGTGGCTTCAATGTTGGCATTAATTAGCAGCCTCCCGCTATGGGTACAGGGTGCAAAAGCAACACCACAGCTATTATTGAGGCTAGGGCTCACCTGGACCACAGTGTGACCTAATGTATGCTAAGTGTGCCTTTGTTCACTGGGACAGGGGTGAGAGCATGGAGGAAGGAGTTTTAGAGGCCCACTGTTGCCCTTGAGGATCACCGAGAGGCTGGTGTAGATTCTCTCATAGGAGAAAATCAGAAATAATAATAAAGTTAAATTTTCACCAAGGTGCTGCTTTTACACAGAAGCTTATTCTGTTTTAAACAGTAAAATATTATGGTTTGATCAGCTGATTTCTTTGTAGCAGTGCATACTCTAATATACAATTACTGACCTATGCTTTAAAATACAACACTTTGTTACTACAGACCCAACCTGTCCATTTCTGTGATGGCTCTAATAAAGCATTCCCTATTTTAAATTAAAAAAAAAAACAAAAAAACATATATATACATATGTTGAATTACTTCATATGTACCACAGATTGAGAGCTGCAACTATGGTTGCCTGCACTTCAAGATAAATCAATCTAGTGTAGGACGACTGGAAAAAGGGAAATTCATGAAGCTATCATTACACTTATAACAGCAGTCATGAAAACTTTACACATTTTGTAAAATAACTTTTTTTTTTTAATTTTATTGTTGTTGTATTACATCCATCCCTTTTTTGCTCCCCTCTGTCCCCCTCCCCTCCCACCCGTTCTCCCCAAGTAAAATAACTTTTTACATCATATTGAAAACACAATTTTTAAGCATGTACAGGGGTGCTGTAAGAAAGGCATGGCTATATATACTAAGATGACTTGAGAAAAAGCAAACTCATTATATGACAACTTAAAGCAAAAGGGAGATAAAGGACCCAACACTGGATAATTTAATGCCAGCAAAAGTTGGTCCAATAAGTTTAGATGACAAGTTTGGCTTTAAAGCACATCAACATAACAAGAGAAGCAGCTTCTGCAGCAAGTTCCCAGATACCATTAAGAAAATCACTGAGAAGAAAGGCTATCTGCCTGAACAAGTTTTTAACCCAAGTGAAAATGCTCTATTCTGGGAAAAAAATAAATGCCACATAAGGCATTCATTAGTAAGGAAGAGATATGAGCACCACAATTCAAGGCAGGAAGAGACAGCTAACTTCAGTATTTTGAGCAAATGCAGTCAGGCATCAAGACTGCACTTACCTATAAAGCTGCTAAACCCCAGGTGTTGAAGGAAAAAGATGAAGACAATGGCTGCCAGTCTATTGGTTGTACAAGAAGGCCTGGCTGTACAATGGGAAACCTTTTTCTGGATTGGCTGCAACAACACTTTGTCCCAAAAGTCAGGAAGTACCTTGCCAGAAAGGGACAGCCTTTCAAAGTTCTCTGAATATTGGATAATGCCCTTCACCACAGAGAACCCCATCAGTGACTACAGCTGCTGAAGTGGTATACTTGCTCTCTACACATGGCTCTAATTCAGCCGTAATGTGTAAGGCTCATCATACACGGTACTCTATGGAAAGAACAGTCAATGCTACAGAAGAAAACCCTGATAGAGAGAACATCATGCAAATCTGGAAGAATTACACCACTGAAGATGCCACCGTTGTTACAGCGAAAGCCGCTGGAAGCCCAAAACAGTAAATCCTGAAGAAAGCTGCATCCAGATGTTGTGCATGGCTTCACAACAGAGCCAGTCAAGGCAATCATGAAAAAGACTGTGGATATGGAAAACAAAAGAAAAGGTATGGTGCCCAGCAGGATTTCAAGACAAAGACCTTACTGAAATTCAAGAACCAACAGACACCACACCAGAGAAATTAACAAAGATGACTTCATGAATACAAGCGCTTCTGACCCAGTGCCAGACAATGAGGAGGACGGAGAAGCAGTGCCAGAAAACAAGCTGACATTAGACAATCTGCAAAACAGTTCCGATTATGTAAGACTGTTTTTGACTTCTTTTTGTGACATAGACCCTTTGACGACATGGGCACTGAAACTAAAGCAAACATTGGAAGGATGGTACCATTTTTAGAAAATGAAACTGCGAAATAGACAGAAATTATGATGTATTTCCATAAGTTACATTGGATGTGCCTGCCTCTCCTGCCTTCCCTTCCTCCACCTCTGCCTCTTCCACCTCAGTCACCCCTGAGGCAGCAAGACCAACCACTACTCTTCCTCTTCATGCCATTGTTAATTAACTCACCTGTTGTATATGTGTGTGTCTGTGTGAAAATATATTGCAAGAACTGTATGAGATATGTCAGTGACATCATCATACAGAACACTGTGTGCATGACCTGTATGAAGCAGATAACCTGACAGAGGCATATGGTGAATGATATTTAATATAAAATTAATAATGTGTTAATTTTCTTATTATTTCATCACTTTGCTTTCAAAGAATTATATCATCTTTGAATATAGCTGTCTCATAACTGGAGAAACTGCATCAGCCTATCATCACAGGCAAGTGGTTTAAAAATGTAACAACGTTTCAAATAATGTATTATGAACATAACTAATGCTGTTTGCCACAAAATCTTACAATGATTCATTAGTGTATAAGCTAAGCTATACTGAAGTAATCATACCAATTATACCATAAAGGAATCATATTGCTACTCCTTCATTACTAATGCATGAATCTTTATACCTGCAAATATGAATTTCTTTGACATTATCTTTTCATTTTTGATGTCTTGTGTTCATAATACATAAAGTATTTAGTGTTTTATATCACGTAAGACAACATTAATGTAGGTACTGACAGACAATTCACCTTATAAACAGATGACAAGAATTTACAATATTAATAGGGCACAGTACTGCTAATGTATTTGTTTTCTCTCTTATGGTTTTCTTAATAATATTTGCTTTTCTCTCTTCCTTTATTGTAAAAATACAGTATATGATACATATAACATACAAAGTACATGTTAACCAACTATTTATATGATCAGTAAGGCATTTGGTCAACAGTGGGCTACTAGCAGTTAAGTTTTTGGGAGTCAAAAAGTTATATATGGATTTATAATTACATGGGGTGCCAATACCCTGAACCCCTACCTTCTCTCAAGGGTCAACTGTACACAATTCAACTTAATTAATTTGCAATATATTGAATGATTTTCATCTAAATCATTATCATTATCCAAAGGATTCTACTTAGTCCTCTATAGCCAAATAATGATTTAGTTTTCATTTTATCAATGCATTTGGGATATAATTAAAATGTGAAAAGGGTAGTTACAGAATGACTGTTTTTTAAAAGCTCTTGAAGTGCACAAAAATGTAAAACAAACAACATATACACACATACGTGTGTGTGTGTATAGATATACCTCAAGTCCTTTGTGAAATAAGGTAAATTATGTGAAGTCATCAATTTGTAAAACAAATCTAAATACTTTATTATCAAGAAAGAAAAAATTTATAAGAAGGTAGTAGCTGCTCTGTTATACCATAAAAAAGAAGAAACATCACCTATTTTTCCAAAAGCATCCAGTGCTGTCTTCACCACCTTCTCTCCAGCTTCCACTGAATCTGAGGGAAAGGGAAATGAGTACAACACTTCAGTAATATTCTCTTAAAATTAGGTCTAAATTCTGTGCATTGAAGGACATGGCAAATACTACTCACTCAACAAAACAGATTCCCAAGCAAAATACATTTATATTGCAGGTACATGATAAATCAAAAAATAGATGATCTACTGACAAAAAAGAAATTGAGCTCCTAAGATAATTCTTTAGCCTGTTAAAAAGGGGGTGGGGGTGGAGAGGTTAAAAGAGAAATATTTGGCAAATACTATCTAAAACAGCACTGTCAAATATCACTTTCTGTGAAGATGTAAATGTCTCATTCCTTCACTAATGCTGCAGACGCTAACCACATGTGGCTACTGAGTCCTTGAATACTTATTTATTTTTAAATGTTTTATTGATTATGCTACTATAGGTGTCCCAATTTTCCCCCTTTGCCACCCTCCACCTGGTACTCCCCGCTCCCTCCAGCAATCCCCTGCTTCGTACATGTCCATGGGGCATGAATGTAAGTTCTTGTGCTACTCCAGTTCCTGTACTGTCTGCAACTACCAGTTTGTAGTTCTGAATCCCAGCAGCTTTTCCCCCATTATCCCTCTTGCTCCTCCCAACTGATAACCCTCTAAATAATCTACATTTCTATGATTCTGTTTCTGTTCTGCTTGTTTTCTTGGTTTGTTTTTCAGATTCAGTTTTTGATAGTTATGAGTTTGTTGCCATTTTAACAGGCATCAGTTTGATATTCTTTTTCTTAAGTAAGTCCCTTTAATATTTCAGATAATGGTGTGGTGGTGATGAACTCCTTTAGCTTTATCTTGTCTGGAAAGCACTTCATCAGTCCTTCCATTCTAAATGATAGCTTTGCTGAATAGAGTAATCTAGATTTTAATGTCCCTAATTTTCATCACTTTGAATACTTCTTGCCACTTCTTCTAGCCTGCAGTTTCTTTTGAGAAATCAGTTCATAGTCTTATGGGAACCCTGTTGTAGGTAATTCTCTTCTTTTCTCTTCCTGCTTTTGTCTCTTTTAGCTTTAAACTTTGGCATTTTAATTATGTATCTTGGTTTGGTCCTCATTGTGTCCATCTTGTTCGGGATTCTCTGGGCTTCCTGGACTTGCATGTCTTTTTCCTTCCCCAAATTAGGAAAGTTTTCCTTTCATTATTTCAAATTAAGTTTTAAATTTCTTGCTCTCTCTCTTCTCCTTTCAGCACTCCTGATTTGAAATTTGGTATATCTGAAATTGTCCCAGAGGTTCCTTAGTCTGATCTCATTTCTCTAAATTCTCTTTTCTTCTTGCTACTCTGATTGAATGTTTTCTTTTTCTTTCTTATGTTCTAAATCATTGATCTGATTCTCACCTTCACCCACTCTGCTGATGAGTCCCTGTAAAGTTTTCTTTACTTCACTTAGTGTAACCTTCCTTTCTGCCTGTGTCTTTTTTATGTTGTTCAAGTACCCAATGAGTTAGTTCCTTGAGCATCCTAGTAATCAGTGTTTTGAACTCTGCATCTGATAGATTGCTGATTTTTAGATCTTTTTCTGGAGTTTTGTTCTGTTCTTTCATTTGGGCCATATTTCTTTGTCTTATTTCAGCAGCCTCCCTGTATTCATTTCTACGTATTAAGTAGAGCTGCTTTGACTTGTATTAGTAGCATGGCCTATTGTACCTATTGTAGAAAAGTTGGATGTGTTGGAGCCTTAGGTAATTCCCTGGGCAGATACACCTGTGTGAATCAGGTTGATGTAGTCTGAGATATGGTTTTCTTTGCTCTGTGGCTCTGGGGGTGGGGTGGGGGCGCTCAGGAAAGGGACAATGCTGCTGCTGGACCTCTGAGGATTTGTCCAGGAGGAAACTGTCTCCCAGCACCTGCCCTGATGCCAGACTTCAGCTTCTCCCCCTGGTGCCCTTCCAGGAGCAGCTCCAATGCTAAAGCCCAGAGGGAGTGACTCTGTGTAACCGAAGTCCATTTCTGGCCCTTTACGAGGAGATGCCTGAGAATCCCGCAATTTCTTCAGCCACCCCAACCCCTACTGGCTTTTAAAGCCAGAAATCATGGGGACTTAACTTCCTGGCACTGGAACCCTAGGCTGCATGGTCGGATATGGGGCCACTATCCCTCACTCCCAAAGCATCCTTCCCAATTTTTATCCACCACACATAGGTATGAAACTGCACCCTCTGCATTTCCACGTCTCCATCCCTCCTACCCGTCTGGGTGAATGTGACTTCTTCAATTCCTTGTTTGTTGGACTTGCATACAGCTAGATTTTCTGATGATTCTGGGTGATATAGTTGCTTTATATTTTAGTTGTAATATTCTCTATGGTTGTGTGAGGAGGGAAGCTATGCTTACCTATGTCTCCATCGTGACTGGAAGTCTTGAGTATTTCATTTATTTCACATATAGGGTGGGCAAAAGTGGATTTACTGTTGTGAGTATGCAAAACACAGAGTTCATCCTATTTACTAATTATTGTATTATTTTCCAATTTTCCATATGAACAACTGTAATCCTACTTTGCCCCAACCTGTATATTTAATTTTTAAAAAACCCTAGGCATTTCCACTTAAGGATGCAAATCAAAATTTGGAATGGAGGGAAGAAGGTGCATATTTAACTTGAAAAAGCATATTCAGTACTCTATGTGGAAAATAAACCTACTGTTTTTGTAATACTAACCACAAAAAGTAAAGCTTGAAAAAATAGCATGGTTTCTTTACTTTCTGCTAATCAACTGAGGAAAAGGGCTCCTTTCCCCATAGTTGTGTGTCAAATGGCTAGATAGCAACTCAAAATCACCACTGCTTCTTTCTATGCTCTCTGCTATCACGAGGAGGATCCAGGAAATACAGTCTCTTCCCTAGAACCATGTGGTTTTGAGTTAAATACACCAAAAAGAAATAATCACCTAAAGCATGGAAAAGTAGAAACCTACAGATGCAGGCAATCCTGTAAGAGGATGTAAGACCAGCTGCATGTCTGGGTGAGCTGTCGAGAACCACCTGCTGCAGGCTGAGGTGGTCACTGACAGTTTCCCTGGCATGCACTACTTCCCCAGCCCTTCTGATGATTATGTAAGCTTCTAAGTCTCCGTATTAAACTCTCACACCTGGAACATTGCTTATCAAAACTGGAGCTAAGGGGAAGGTCTGGAATTTTTATCTTTAGAAAACCCCCAAATTTAAGCCCTGGCTGGTGGCTCAGTGGATAAGACACTGGCCTGCAAACCCAAAGGTCGCTGGTTCAATTCCCAGCCAGGGCACATAACCAGGTTGCAAGCCAGGCCTCCAGCCAGGTCTGTAGCCGGATGCAGGTAAAAAGCAACCATACCTTGACGTCTCTCCCCATCTCTGCCTCTCTCCCTTCCCCTCTCTCTGAAAATAATAAATGAAATTTTTTTTAAATTTTTTTTAAAAACAAAAACCCAAATTTATTTGTAAAAAGTGCAAACCATTTTTCTAGATCCTTAATGTGGAAAGAAGATACTAAAATGTCTGTCTTATTATTTCCTCAAACACTCAACAAGTCACATCCTATTTCCTTTCCTCTAAAATTTCAAAATGAAGTCACTGGTAATCTAATTTAATCCATGGCCCATAAAAACAATCTAATTTGCAGAAAAAATCAGTAAGCACTAGCTTTTTAAAGTAAATCTATTCAAGAAGTTTCCTTATAAATACTATTAGAATCAATACATCAAATGTAAAGGTTATATTTGCTGGATTTTGTTGGGGGGGGCGGTGCTTCACCTTAATGTCTGACTCTTTTAAGTTTTTATAAAGAAAATAAATTATACAAAGCAGTGATTACTTGTTCATAATGGAATATAAAGGTTGGGTACAGAAAGGAGGCATTTCATTTGTTATATGAAAATACTTTAAAAAAATTTAGCCATGGATGGTGTGGCTCAATGGATTGAGTGCTGGCCTGCGAACCAAAGGTTGCAGGTTCAACTCCCATTCAGGATACATGCCGGGGTCTCAGGCCAGGTCTAGTTTGGGGAGTGCAAGAGGGTAAGTGACTGATGTTTCTCTCCCTCTCTTTCACCCTCCCTTCTCCCTCTCTAAAAATAAACAACAAAATATTTTTAAAATTTTTAAACAATTTCAAAAGAATTTAATGTTATTCTATAGAAATACATAAAACCTTTTAGTGAAAACAGGTATTTTAAGAATAAAAACTTATTCATATATGTACCAACAATAACTTAATGATTATATCATTTGCTCATTAATACAAATATTACATATTATATTTAAAAAGTAGCCAAACAGCCTTGGCTGACTTAGAGAAAACATAATTTCATAATTATACTGGACTGCAGAGATTAATGTATGCAATAGCATTAGTTGAAGGAAAAATCTGTAAATAGTATAGTTCTCTCAAATACCATACCATAGTTGGCCACTGCTTTTCCGCCTTTCCTTCTTATTTCTTCAACAACCTTATCAGCAGCTAAGGAGTTTTTACCAACTCCCTTGGGGTCCCCGCCTAAATCATTCACTGCAATGCAATAACAAACAAACATGATTCATTTCTAGACCTTCAAAGTATGAGCTAAAATAAAATAATTTGTGGAATACTTTTGTCATCTACCCAGTTCCATCCTACCTCATCCCCATCTTACTAAACACACCATGAGGGATGTACATTCATAATATGACTTCTTGTCCTTTATAAGTATAAATACAAAGAAGCAATAAAAATATTTAAATGCAGATTTGTCATAAAACTTTTAATTTTACAATGCTTTTACTTTTTTAAAAAAGGAAGAGAATATGATTCAACATAAATTTAGCTTCCCATAAAGAGAAAAAAACTAAAGATCACTTTAAGATTAAACGCACACTGATGTATGTTTACTTTAGGAATTTTCCATGCAATTTCAGACTTTGGTTGACAGCAGGTTAACTGTGTGAAACCATGAATTAGGGAAACTACTGTACACTTAAAAATTTGTTAAGAGAGTACATATCACATTAAGTATTTTTACCACAGTTCTAAAAAAAAAAGAATAGAAACACAGGTGAAATATCTTCTCCACATCAGGAAAGCTTTTTTTTACAAAGAATGGTGATAAAGAGCAAGTATGTTATTAAACTATTAGAGAAGCAACTTACAAATTTTCATAAAACATACTATGCCAGTCTACAATGAGAGAAATAAAACTATTAAAAGAAGTAAAAATTACAAATAGAATGTGTTCACTCACTAATTTATGCCATAACTCCATCTTTATATGTTTAACTGACCACATTTACCACATAATATCTGCCTATATCCAATTATATAGATACAAACATTAATTGAACATTTAATATTTGCAAGGAAATTTACAGAGAAACACAGATGTATAAGAATGGTACATCTTCCCTGGCTGGTGACACAGTGGATAAGGCACCAGCCTACAAACCCAAAGGTTGCTGGTTCGATTCCCCAGCCAGGGCACGTGTAACCAGGTTGCAAGCCAGGTCTCCAGCCTGGTCCTTAGCTAGAAGCAGGTGAAAGGCAACCAAACACTGATGCTTTTCTCCCTTTCTTCCTCCCTCCCTTCCTTTCTCTCTAGAGATAATAAAGTATTTTTTTAATGGTACATCTTAAAGAGTTTATAATCTATGAATACTATAATGCATAGTAAATTTTAGCATAAAGTAAATCAAGACCAACGTAACTAAATAACAGGAACAGATAAAGTTAACTTACACAATAACTTATGATAAAATTTATGAAATAATTGACAAAAAACTAATGAAAGGATATATAGACCAATGTCTATATATTGAAAAACTACAATTTAAGAAAAATACTTGGGACAAAAAATTAATTTGCATTGCAAAATGATCATTTTGTACAGCTATTACACAGATTTTTTTGGAATATAACAAAAAATACTAAGTAACACATGGTTGTATATACTAATTTTAAAAGTTTTCTAATATTAGTTGACGGTTACTGCACCTGAAAATAAATCTTTTCTTACGAAGAATGGCTTTTTTTTTTTTTAATTGGAATGAGAGTTGCAAGTAGAGTTGGGTGGTTAAGGAGAAAAAGAGATAATGCAGACAAAAAAGCAAATGCCTATCTATACTTAAAATTGATTAAATCAATGTGTTTTCACTGAACTTCTTTTTAAGGAACTAAGTTTCTCAAAATGTGGACTGTGATGAATTTTCCTAACAATATAGTCTTATCAGTCTTACTTGATGTAAAAAATGCTGTGGACACACAAAATAATGGACAGAGTCCTACATTATCCCTGATATTTTTTTTAAGTGGTAAGATTCAAGATTAAATTCCTATTGTTCATTTCCATGACAGGAAAACAACCAGCAAGAACCATCAAGATTTTATTTTATTTTATTTATTTTTTAAAGACTTAATTATTTTTTAGAAAGGGGAAGGGAGAGAGGGAGAGAGACATCAACGTATGGTTGCATTTCACCTGCCTCCAGCTACGGACCTGGCTGGAGACCAGGCTTGCAACCTTGTTATGTGCCCTGGCTGGGAATTGAAGGAACCAGAGAATCATCAAGATTTTAAAACATGCAGCTATCATTCTTTTAAGACCCTTTTTCACTAAGCAAGGGGAAGTTCAAAAGCAAATTGGCAAATGTGATTATTTATTGAAGTAAATAATTGTTGAATTCTGCAATGAAACACCACCCCCAAGTGGAAGTTGTTCAAAGTGCACCCACACACAGAAGCATTACACCTTATTGAGATCAACAACGTACAATGTAACAGTATCAGAATAGATTTATTCAAGATAAACCTCTACATTTGAGAGCAGTAAATTAATACTGACCCCACTTAGTCTTCCACTAGCACCAGGCAAAATCACAGGGATGACAATAGTTTTGCTACTGTACACAAGAAAAAGCTATCCACACTATGTCCCAGTGTTACCACTTAAATGTGCTGCTATAATTTTAATAATAGAAATAAATAACTTTATAAAATACCACTACTACCTTTGCCTTTTCGAAGAGCCATTAGGTGCACTGCTGCATTTGATTTCCACAGAGTTTCCAGAGGTTAACACGGACAGCTATTCCTACTTTCACAGAAGAGGCACCAGTTCCCGAAAGGTTAGGGAACTTGCCCCAGGCTCCGTGGCTGGCTGAAATGGCCATGGGCAGACTAGAACCTCGCCCTAAAAGCCACTATGTTCCTCTAATGCTGTCAGCAAACTTCTTTTAACCTAAAAAGAAATTATTTCCACTAAAAATAAATGATATTTGTTTGGGCAAAGTATATATAGAAAATGATAAATCAACTAACTCAAATAGCTGTGAAATAGGTAAAAATGGTAAGATGATGAGATAATTAAAGTCAGTCTTTTCAGTTGAAACCATCAAAATAGGATATATTCGTAAGTCCTCCACTTTTATTTCTTACTGTCTGCCTATTTAAATCGCATTTTTATTAGGATGTTTGTCCTCTCTACATGTTTTTTTAACCTTCACCCAAAGGTATGTTTATTGATGAGAGAGAAAGAGAAAGAAACATGGATGTGAGAGAGAGAAACATTAATCAGCTGCCTCCCGTGTACACCCCAACTGGGGAATTAACCTGCAACCTAAGTATTGCCCTGACCAGGCACTGACCCTGCAACCTGTTGGTGTATGGGGTGATGCGCCAACCAACTGATCCAGCCAGCCAGGGCCTGCTTATAGATTGTTAAGTGTCCCTTTATTTACAAAAGACTTTTATTATTTGTCATATGTGTTGTGAATCATAACTACCTTTACTGAAATGTTGACAGAAATAGAGGTAATATCTGAGAATATTACCTGATGGCTTCACTTTACTGCTATTTATTTCAGGTAGCTCCTTCTTTTGGTTGTAGCTCAAAATGGGGAAATTGCTCATACAACAGTTTCCAACTTCCCTTAAATTATCAAGAATACTCAGAGCCCTGGCTGATGGCACAGTGGATAAGGCACCGACCTACAAACCCAAAGGTTGCTTGTTTGATTCCAGGGCACATAGCCAGGTTGCAAGACAGGTCTCCAGCCAGGTCCATAGCTGGAAGCAGGTGAAAGGCAACCATATATGGATGTTTCTCTCCCTTTCTTCCTTCATCCCTTCCCTTCTCTCTAAAAATAATGAATAAAATCTTAAAAAATAAAAATAAATTAAAAACAGTAATGTTATGTTTCATATTTGAAAAATGCTTTATGACTACCTTTACAGATAATTCATGTTCATATATTTATTCAATTCAAACATGTGTTACCACAGAAGTTCTATAGATCACCAATGACAAAGTAAACTGCTTCCAATTCTACAAAATTGGTGTAACTTTTATATATATTGATATGTAACACAATGCTTTTATTAAATAATCCAAGGACTGCATAAAAAAATGATAAGGGCAATATTACATTATAAATGTATTTATTTGGGTAAGGTTATTTACATTTTTGGTATTTTTAAGAAAGGCAAATTTGAGAAGTCCCTTTTTACACTTGCCCTACCCCAATCTCACCCCAGGGTCACTGCTATTAGCCATTCCTTGGACACTCATCTAGACATTTCTGTATTCTGTTTTATGTGTTTTCCCAAATTTGATCAAGCTTCCTAGAGCAAACAATAGCATTAAGAATAATTTCACTGATTTTAGAGTTGTGGACCCAACGGAGATTGATTCCTGTATTCTGTTTATGTCCTGAATGCTGCCAAAAGTATTTAAACTGCTTAAATATAAAATTCATGTGCAGGGCTATTAAAGAACAGAAAAATTAACAAAATGCTATGTCAGAGAAAGACAAGCCTAGTGAAAGCACTAGTTGGGGACAGTGTAGTTTACCCTTAAGCTTCTTGACAGCCAAGGAAAAATGGGAAAACAAAGTTGCCATGTCATGTTCACTGTTTTGTAGAAAGATACATCACCCTAGTTCATGAGAAATCTCTTCCAGAACTGCCACATCTCAGTATTTGAAGGACTCAAAAATGAGGCATCATTTAGACAGCAATGTCTTAAATGAGGTCCTTTTAATTGTTCTTCTGTTTCAACAACAAGAAGACATCAAAAGTATCCTTAGAGGAAGAAACTGAAAATGACCAGCTGTTTATCTCAAGGATTTTTCAACCAGTGTGTCACAACAACTTTTAAAACATGCAGTTCCTGGCAATTTAGTCAGGGGCACTGACCTTTTCCCTTAGACTGTCAAATTTAAAAAGGACAACAGCTCACCCAACAACTGTCCAGTGTGAATAAATCAAATGATACCACCCTGGCCAGACGGCTCAGTTGGTCATCCCACACACCAAAAGGTTGGAGATTCAATTCCCGGTTGCTTATTAGAGAACTGATCAATACTGCTGTCTCACAGCAATGTTGGTTTCTCTCCCACCTCCCCACACCCTTTCCTCTCTCTAAATTCAGTAAACATATCCTCAGGAGAGAATTTTTAAAAATTATACCTATTTTTTGTCAAGTTGGCAACAAACAGTTTTTGATACACTGCAGAATTTTAGTTTATGTATGCCATGAGATGAAAAAGGTTGAAAATCACTAGTTTACCTGTACTCACCAACTGGGTAAAGTGAGCCAGTCTCCAGACTTCCAATACCATCTCTAAACTGAAAATATTCCAACTTACATAGCGCCAGCCTATCCCTTAGCTACAGAGTCCTACATCCCACTCCCATTTAATATCTTCATCTGAATATCTAACAGGAACGTCTCCTCTCTGTAAGCTGGTCAAGCTTCAGTCTTTCCTATGGCAGTAAATGGCCATTCTAGCCCTCTCTCTCTCCATTACAACCCACATCAGTAAATCAGCAGATCATACCATACCTATTCTATCCCCAGTATTTTCTGCAGATATGTGCAAACATTTTCTGAAAGAGGTGATTTACACAAAACTAAATGTCCCTTGTCACAACATCAGGCAAAGGCTTAGCAGTTCTTACACCCAAATTTATATTCCCCACATTTTACATTATGGACTATAAAATGTAGCAATCTTATTAGCATTAAGTTAGAGAATATATATATATATTGTAAGTGATATCCTTAACTTTGGGCTTAGCCAAGTGATTTTCTTTGGTCAATGAAACAGGAGTGGAAGTGGCATGCCACTTCTGAACAGAAGCTTTCAGAGCCATTAAACTGATCTATTGTTTTCCCTCTGTCCCAAGAATAGCAATGTCCCAGACAGAAGCTGCTCCTTCATCTGGGATCCTGGAAGACACTGAGAGCAGAGGCACAGCTGACCACAAGGTGGAAGGTCACCTTCATTTTTTAAGCCATTTACATTGTTTGTTTACCACTATAAGCTAGCAAAAGTTGACTTACAGGAGAAACAAGTTACTCTATTTCCTTAGGTCTTACTTCTTACTGGCTTCTGAGCTAGTCAGATTTACCTGATTAATCACTTTTTCACAAACAAGATACTCTGATGTCGTAAGATTCTATGTTTACTTATTCCTCTGCTAGATTTTGCTTACCAAGATAAACAACAAAAATGCTGAACAGAAAAAATATTAACAGGAGAAATGTTACCATTTGTGATGAAGTCTAGAAACAAGGTATCTACGTTTTAAAAGCTAAAGTAGAGCGTGCTTGCTGATGGTTAGGAAAGAACACAACTCATTTGTAACCAAGAAAATTCAGACTAAATACTGGTAGAAATTATTAACCCAAGTTCCACAGAGGTTGACTTCTCCCCCAAACTAAATAATCTGGCTCCCTCGGCCTAGTTTGCCAAACTTTCTTGGACTGTGACCAGCACATGCTGCAATATCATATTTAAGAAAATGACAAAGTAAATATATACTCTGCCATTTACCTTTTCCTTTGAATACAAAACTCTTCATCAGAATTTAACAAAGGTCGCAAATAGTGGAAAACTGATCCCCACAAAAATACGTTGGTGTAAATTTTTCATTTATCTTATCAATTAACTCATTTATCACCTAAAATCATCTTAGTCACAACAACAAAAAGTAAAAATGTATTCAACCAATCTCAAAGACACACCAGCCCTGCCCCCTCAAAAAAGCCTGTATCAAATAATAAAATAAAAACAATATTCTAGGTCTTTTAGAAGATACAGAAGATAAAGCAAGGTCCTTGCACTTACATAACTGAGTAAATGTAAACTAAAACTTATAAAGTAAAAATATTAAGAAATACACTGCAATATAAAAAAGAAAAGTTCTCACTGGTGGCACAGTGGAACGGCACTGGCCTGCGAACCCAAAGGTCGCTCGTTCGATTCCCAGCCAGAGCAACATAACCAGGTTGCAAGCCAGGTCTGTAGCTGGAGGCAGGTGAAAGGCAACCATACACTGATGTCTCTATCCCTCTCCAGCTCTCTCCCTTTCCCTTTCTCTAAAAAGTAATAAATAAAATCTTTTAAAAGGAAGAAAATCATTAATATATGTTATTAGGCCATGACATGAACTATGGGAAAATTTGACAAAGAGGAACTAAACTATACACCCCCTCGCCAAATATAGCAATGTCAAATGTGTCCTTGCAACAAGAAGCAGTCTGGATTAACAACATGGACTTTCATCTTAAAAAAGCAACATCCAAAGTCTCTGTGTCCTTTCCACACTGAGGGATAAGAGTATACTTAATATCTTATTTATATCTTCTTCGTCTGTAAAATCTGGCTTCTTGCTTACTCTTCTGTTATGTCTCCACAAATTAGGGGAATTTTGTCTCTATATTCCTTGTCAAATGTAGGAAAATTGGGAATGGGAAGTCATTGTCATGGGCCAACAATTTTACCCCAGAAAAGACCCTAATAAATATTCAGCCACAACACCTCCCCTACCCACCTACCCTGAACTGAGCTCATTCAGTTATTCCCCACAAAGATTTGGCCATAGATAAATCTGCTCCTGTGTCCATACCAACTACTAAGTACATCAAGCTAGTGCAAACCATTTAGGTTACTAAAACCTCCCACCTTTAGGATTCTTCAATGCAGCACGTGCAACTCACCCCTCATAATAAAACTCAAGCAACTATCCCTTCAATTAAAATTTTTAAAAATCCGTATGTTTCTATTTGAAAAATTTTCCTTAAATAAATTTATTTTAAGGTAATATTTATTATTTTCAGAGAGAGGGGAAGGAAGAGAGGCAGACAGAGAGAGAAACGTCAGTGTATGGTTGCCTTTCACCTGCCTCCAGCCACAGATCTGGCTGGAGACCTGGCTTACAACCTCATTATGTGCCCTGGAACCAGCAACCTTTGAGTTTGCAGGCCGGAGTCTTATCCATTGTGCCACGAGCCAGGGCAGAAAATTTTTTTAAACATACTTATGATTCCCTGATTCTAAACTTTCAGTTCTCAAAATGTATTTATTTCTCAATCTTAGCAATATATTTATACTTAAATATCTATCTTGCCTTAGCCTTCTATCTCCAAAAATTATAAACTACAACATACCAAATGCAATGATTTCCTTTTATACAATGAATGACATCCCATCTTAACCAATTCTGTTCAGATGCAAATTCTGTGAAACTAGTTTACTTTAAAAAGTAAGTTACAAAGTCAGCCTCAAGGAGGAAACATTTTTTACTGGCAGAAGAAGACATTAGTGACAAGACCTGACCTTCACAAATTATGTGATATAATGACAAATGTGGCTGGCTTGTGAAGACTGTAGTACTTCAGCTACCAGCTACTAATTAAAAAGGAAAAAATATCAACTTACCAACCACTGATGCACCTCTTTCTGCAAAAGCCAGGGCATAAGCTCGGCCCAGTCCTGATGACAAATGATATAATGAAAAAGTTGAGCAAATGTTAGCGCAGTTTAGTCCATTCAACTCGATCCCTGTTTTAAATTAACTGGTGAGCAATTAATTACAAGGTCGGTCCTCATTTGTACTCTCAACCTGTTTTTCACCCTCTTCACTTGCAGAAGTTAGAAACTTAAAACTGTATTTTCCACCTATTCTACCAATCATATCCTACCATTCAACCTACAATGGTAGGATTCCACCATTAAATGTATCTGCATGAAATCTGGAAAGTGAAAATAAGACAGAAGCCACCTTACTTTGACTTCTAGCTGTTGCTGCTGGTTAAGAAGCTGATTTCTTGACACTCCCTACATATTAAGAAACAGTGGAGGCAGGGGCAACTTCTTGATCTAGCTCCCTAATCTCTGGACAGCAGCTTCCGTTTTCTACATCCCTGGTATCCAATGCCAAGTTGGGCCATGGCAGCTTCATAAGTTCTGTTTCCAAATGGACCACCTCTGTATTATTCCACAAGCTATTTCAAGAGGAACTGCCTAAAATACAAATGCCTAAATTAACTCTTTTTCTATTTCAAATACCTAGTGATTTCTTTATCCTGCACTGGATTTCAATGACACAATCACATATTTTAATTCTTAATTAACCAGTAGTTAAATATTTAATTTCAACTCAAGGATATAAGGTGTAAATCTATACATCCAAAAATGAATATATACCTATACAAGTTTTACAGGTACAGAGTATCTGAAGAAAAATATACAAGAGATTGACAATTAGTATTTACCTCTGAGGACTACAACTTTGTGACTAGCAACTAAAGGTGGAAGGCTTGCTTTTGTTATTATTCCAATTGTTTTAACATGTACACATTTTTAAAACCCACGACTCTATGGTCAACTAGTATTTTGACAAAGGTGGAAGGAGCATAAAATGGATAGAGAATGCAAAACATTATCCTAACATAGAAAATCATCAGGTGAAAGGAATGGGATAGGTCTCTAAGAGGCTGACCTAAGTTAATCAAAGAACTGTCTCAATTTACAACCAAGCAATATAATTTTTCAAATGATATGTCAGTGATGTCTCTTTTATCATGACAGCACTTATGCTGTACGAAGCGATGATTCCCGTCTAGAGCTGGATACAGCCACACTGATCAGGATTTCCTCACGCTACTCAGAACACTGCACGATTTAAACTTTTGATTTTTGGAATTTTCCACTTAATATTTTTGGACCAAGGGTAACTGAAATCACGAGTAAGCAGGGACTACCGTATAGTGCTCGTCTTGACAAGCCTACAAACTCAAGGAGAACTTTTACATGCCCTCTTGAAATTAGTAAAAATCAGAAAGCCTAAATCCATCCCGCAGAGGAAGAGAAACAATAAACATCGACTTTTCAAAGGCAAGGAATCGATAGCTCTACTCTTCTGGGAATGACTGCTGCACCGAGTCGCTTTTCCCTAACCTTTAGAAGACTCGAGAAAGCCAGAGAGAGTCTACGGGGCAAAAGAGTAGCAATAGCAATTAGCACGCAGAGGCAAGTGTCAGTTTTGACTACCTGGTCCTGCAACCAGCAGGGCAGACCCGCCCCTCTCCTAGCAAGACCTGGGAACAAGGCAGGTTCCCCCCGCGAGAAACAGGTGAGTGGGCTGCGCCTACCCCAGTCAATAGGTAGGAGTTTCCGCCCCCCGACTCAAGGGTGCCCAGCCCCACTTCTCCCTCCACACAAATTCTGTGCCCAAACAACTGCCCTGCTACGTCCTACCACCCTGCCGCACCCGGCAGTCGCTCGAGTCCCAAGCCGCTTCTTTCCCAGACCACTGCAGCCTGCAGCCCCCACCCGCTGGGCAACAGCGGCGGCTGCGGACGAATCCCCGGCCCGCGTAGGGAGGGGGCTCGCCGCCTTCCAGCCTTCTTGTGCTCACCTCCGCCCGCGCCGGTGACCACTACCACCCGCCCGTCAAATCTCAGCGGCGAGTCCATGAGTCCAGCCTGCAAGGACGAACACACACGCACTCAAGCAGAAATTCTGGCGCTCAGAAGGCCGGACAGGAAAATAACAGCAGGGTCAGCGGCTGGGTAGAAGTGACCTGCGAGTTTCTTGAAAAGGAGACGGACGTCGTAGTTTTTCAAGTGCGCCTGCGCCGAGATCCTTGGCCCTCTGGGAAATGTAGTTCGGCGCGCCTCCAATCGGGGAGAGAGCCTGGGGAAGAGGCTGGGCCTGAAAGGCTTTCTACTTCCGGAAGCAGGAATTAAGGCAGAGGCTCGGCGCGCGTGGTGAAATCGCTGACTTTGCACCTTGAGTTATTCGTTGATCTGTCGTTTTGTCATTCGCTCAACAAGCGTTTTCTGGATTTAGGCTACCCTATAGAAATAGGACTCAGCCCCTATCTTGAAGTAGCTTTCAAAATAGCTTCTAAGAAAGAATGGCACCACCCTTACCAATGGTTCAGGATTTCTCAGAATGTAATTCCTGCACCTCCTGTATGAAAATTGTTGGGGAATTGTTACAAAATGCAGAGCTGTGAACCCCCAAACATTCTATTTTGATGACCTCCCAAAATAGAATCTCGGGACAAAAAAAAAAATTGAACAACTGCTCCTAAATGATTTTTAATTTTGTATGTTGATAACAGTCCTATGATATATGTAATTCATTCAACAAAGCATAAGCTCACAGAAGAACAATAAGATCTTTCGGAGTTACTCGGTCAAATGTTAAACGTTAAATAATGGTGCAACATAAGAGTTGCAACAAATGTGTAGAAGTCAATGGTGCCAAAACATGGTGCCCAAAATAATCGGACCTCAAGCCCTGCTGGGGAGAAGAGGGTGAACTTTCCATTGGAGGTGGTGCACAAAGTACTTTAGAAAGTGAACTCTGCAAATAAAGGAGGACGGAGGACCACACGTAATTAAGCAAATAAGGGAGAACTACATGTAATAAAAATACTAGCTAAATTGCAGGGGAGGGGAGGGGCCTCAGAAGTAAGCAGAATCAGTTGGATCACATTTACATGTTTTCATTTTGTAAGGGGGATGTAAAGGGTTAACGGGGGTTGTAAGGAAGCCCCCCTTAACTGCCTGTAAGGGGGATGTAAAGGGTTAACAGCCTTAGCTCTTGGGCAGCAAGCAGCTTGAGTATAAGGGCCTTGGCTCCTGCATGGGAGCCAGCTGTAGCCCGCTTGAGTGGTAAGAAAGGCGCTGAAAAACTAGCTTTAATTTCTATGTCTGTTTCTGTAACCTTGCAAGGCCAGGGAGTGAAACTTCAACTATAAAAGTTGCTTTTTGCCTTAGCTCAGGACCCAGAATTTGGAGAGCAGCTTCTCCTCTGGGACCCCGGGTGAATAAAGGATCGTACTCCTGCGCTTCCCCAGTGTCTGTCTGGTCGGTTTCCTTCTGAATTCTGATAGAACAATTTAGTGTGGAGAACGACTGTCAGCAAGATTACTCCAGAGAACATCTTTATATCCTGACAAAAAAGAAGGTCACTGCTAAAGCTCTGGGACAGGACCTCACTTTGCGCCCCCGCCCCACAAAGCCACCTGCAACCAATTGGGCAGGTTGCGGGCAGACGGAGCGCTAAGCGCACCCTGCCCCCCTGCCCTCCCCCTGCCCCCCTGCCCTCCGTTCCATTCTGCCCAAGGCTCTGGGACCACTGCACCGGCTGCTCTCTGCAAAGGCAAGTTCACCTTGGTTCAGACCGATGACCCCCTTCTTTATTTACTGGCCACGAGGAAGACCTGGAGGCTTAGACCGCAGGACATTTGGAATCCAGGCCGGAATCAAGAAGGAAAAGGGAGCCTTGGGCATGGCCAGAGGGGAATCCTAGGTTCAAGAGTAAGCCTGTGTGACAGCTCAGTATACTTTGGTCTCCATACCCCTGCTTCCTGCAGAAAAAGCTGAAGTAGCTATATAATGCAGCAGAGCCAACTCTCCTCCAACTAGATCCCATGGGGAGGCCTAGTGAACTGTGCACTGGCCCTTTTCTCCAAGCTCTACCTGGCGCAAAGCCCAGATATTTTGTCAGAGTATTTGTTTGGATCTTGTGTTATAGTGTTTCCTTTTAATTCCATAACTCTTTTTTATTTAAACAATTTTAAATTAAATTTTCCCTTTTAAAAAGTTAATAGGGAAAAAAGGTAGAGGTCTGTCCCGAAAACACCCAGGCAATGTCAGTTAACACAGTTTGAACAGCCAATACTTTCAGGAAAGACCTCCTATTATTCCAATTTTCAGAAATTTAAGTTCAGAATCATCCAGCTGTAATTTACCCTGAGGTGGCTTCAACCACAGAGCCTGCTCCAGGAAAAGTAAGGTTTCCCCAGCCATCGCTAAGAGCCAATACTGTACTTGCCACATTCACAACTGCTTACTGATGAATCCCAGACCAGAGCCATGAATAGGAACGAGACACAGTACAGATTTAGGAACTTCAGTCATGGAAGTACAGTGAGGTGTGTAATTTATTTTATTTATTTTTTTATAAAATAATTTTAATAGACTTCTATTTTATTTTTTTAAAAGGTTTTATTATGTTTAGAGAGAGGGGAAGAGATAGAGGCAGAGAAGGAGAGAGAGACATCAATGTATGGTTGCCTTTCACCTGCCTCCAGCTACGGACCTGGCTGGAGACCTGGCTTGCAATCTGGTTATGTGCCCTGGCTGGGAATTGAACCAGCGACCTTTGGGTTCACAGGCTGGTGCCTTTATTCATGAGGTGTGTAATTTAGAACACTACAAAAGTGTTGCTATACAGCAGTGGGCAAAAGTAGGTTTATAGTTGTTTGTATGGAAAACAATATAACAATTAATAGATAATAACACAAGAATAAGCTGTTTTGCATAGTTATCGCTATAAACCAAATTTTGCCTATCCCTGTAAAAGTGTAGATTATTTTCTCTAGTGGTCTGTCTCATCTTGCCTTCCAGTTCACACTTTTATGGGAGGGGAGTCAGAAAAGGAAACTTAAACTTACCAGATAAAAATAACTCAGTCAGGATTGGGTAGGAGGGATAATTGGTGATGGATGGAGACTTGACTTGGGGTGATAAACACACAATGCAATGTACAGATGATGTTTTGTGGAACTGTGCACCTGAAACCTATATAATTTTGCTAGCCTGTGTCACCCCAATAAATTCCATTTAAAATAAACTTGGTCTGTTTGGGATACATGCTATCTTTCAGGATTTCTCCCTCCTCCCTCTCACAGCCTGTATTACACCTTAACATAAAGAGAAGGTTTGGCAAGGATAGGGTTGGTCCTTAAAGCCATGCTAGCTTTTGCTTTTCCCCCCACTTACTGATCAAGTCTGTAGCGGATAAAATTTGCAATTTATTTTCTCAGCATAATTGAGGGGTCTCAGTGGTCCTTGACTGGTCCCCAACTCAAATCTATACTAGCTTCTGAATCGTATTTACATTAGTGTGTGGGCTTAGGTATTCTGAGAATCCACTGTGCATTGTGTCTTAACCAGTGGGCTAGCTTAGCAATTTCTTTATAAGTCTAAACATTTCAAAACTTAAAATTATTCAAATATAGCCCTGGCTGGTGTGGCTCAGTGCATTGAGCACTGGCCTGTGAAACCAAGCATCATTGATTCAATTGCCCAATCAGGGCACATAACCAGGTTGCAAGACAGGTTTCCAGCCTGGTCCACAGCTGGAAGCAGGTAAAAGGCAACCATACATTGATGTTTCTCTCCCTTTCTTCCTCCCCCTTCCCCCTCTGTAAAAATAAGGAATAAAGTCATTTTTTTAATTATTCAAATATAATTTTTAAAAGAAACAAAAATATACCAACCAAGAGCCAAGGGAGACAGGTGTAGGACTTTCAGCTTGCTTATCACAAAGACCAAAAATAAGGCTATTGCCATTCTGTTGCAGTCGCCCTATAATGAGTCAAGATCACTTGCATGGCAGCGTTTTCTCAGAGTCAAAATCTGTCTGGTGCTTCTGTCCTCTCTCACTCACTCATCCCTTCGGGCTTGCACCTGGAAGGGGACAAAGGGTGTTGAGCCCCTGAAGAATCCAGGCCACCCACAGCCCCTGTTATCTACCCTCCTAATCCTTTATAGTCCCTTCCCAGTAAGAATTCTTCTTAATCTTTCCTGCTGGTCAGAACTCCTCCTAAGTTTGTCCTCTCTGCTCTGACCTTGTGGATGTCTCTTTCCTAGGGGGTCACTTTCTAAGGAGAAACTAGGCTTTATGGCTTAGCCCTGGTGCAGGTAGAGCAGGAATGGATATTACAGTAAAACAGTATTAAAGACTATTATTGTTTTAGTACCTATATTTCCTCCCTCAAAGGCTGGATATACCAGATAACATCTTTTTTTTTTTTAAGATTTTATTCATTATTTTTAGAGAGGGGGGAAGGGAGAGAGGCAGAGAGGGAGAGACACATCAATGTATGGCTGCCTTTCACCTGCCTCCAGCTACAGACCTGGTTTGCAACCTGGTTATGTGCCCTGGCTGGGAATTGAACCAGCGACCTTTGGGTTCACAGGCTGGCACCTATCCACTGTGCCACCAGTCAGAGCTCATAAATAAAATATTTAAAATAAAAAATAAGAACGAAGCACTTTAGACTTGGCTTTTTCTCAAGCTCAACTTAGTAGATAGGAATCAAGTTAATTTTTTACTAATGTTTTTCTCCTTAATCTTATTTCATAGCCTTGGATAGATGACCCAAGTTGCACTTTATGCAGAAAAAGAAATTTTGCAGGAAAAAATGTATGGGCATCTTTTCGGGTAGGAAAGTCTCTGGCAGTGTGCCCTTAACTGGGCTGCTGAAGCGCCATCTTCCTGGTAACAAACAGTAGCTACAACACTGCTGGAGAAAGCCTTGGGCTTCCTCAAGGTTCCTGGGAGCACGTGAAAGCACAGCTAACCTCTTTAGGAAAGGTTTTCCCAGCTTCAAGTCGAAGACCATGGCCAGCTGGCACAGTAGCACAGGTAACCAGACAAGCTCAAACAAGAAGCTTTTACTCCACCTGCCAGATAACTCTAAACCAATGGGCTGCCAACTGCCTGGCAGGTCTGGATTGCGCTAGAATCTGGGAATGTCACTTTTGCTTGTGATAACTGCTGCTGGTGTTCTTCTAAATAGCATGGGAGTGTAGCTGTTGCTACACTGACCTGTGCTCTTTGGAAAAGTAATACACAAGAGAATTATATTTGGAATCCTACTTTGCAGATATTAGAGGATTTACAACAGGTCCTCAAAAAACATCATTTTGTTCAACATTTTACCATAACATTGAGATGAGGTAGGGACTTGTTTCAATTGGCCTATGGTAAAATTGGTTTTACTATACCATTTCACTTACAGTTGAAGAACCTATCTTTAAGTGAAGACCTACTGTGCATCCATTCTACCAATAGTATAAAAGCACAAGATATAGTAGTGGCCAGTGTACAAAAGTGAAGTGTTAAAAAAAGGCAGGACCACATTTTCCACTTTTATCTCACAGGAAGTAAGATTTAAATATTCATACCTTCTAATTTATTTATAAAGGCCACTATGTTATGAGTCAGGCACTGTATTGAGAACAAACCAGACAAGGGCTCTACCTGTAGACTTCTTACACTCTGAAGAAGTGAGATGATGAGCATAGAAATAAATACATTATTGCATATAATTGCAAGTGCTTGGTGTTTTTCAAATATTAATTTATTTGAGCAATTCATAAAGGAGGTGCTATAATTATCCTTTTTTTCAGATGAGAGACCTGAAATGCAAAAAGGTTAACTTAGCTAGCATGTAGTGAAGTAAGGATTCAAACCCCAGTGGTGTGGCCCTTTTGCCTGAAACAAGGTGACAGGATTAGAAAGAGATGGAAGTGGAGACAGGGGAGGGAGGTACTTATTTAGAAAGGGTATCCAAGAAGGGCTCTTGAGGTGAATTTTGAACTGATATCTGAGTGCTAAGAAGCAGTGAAGCAAGGATTGGGATTGGACTTTCTAAGCAGAATGAACAACACATACAAAGGCTCTGTAAAAAGAACACCTTCCCACCTGTTGGCATGGCAGGGGATCAAAGAGGTAGGCAAGGACCAGATTGTATGATGTCTTCCTTAAGCCACAGTTGAAAGTATGGATTTTATTCTATGCTTTTTAAAAGTACAGTAAGCCCTGGCTAGTGACACAGTGGATAAGGCACCAGCCTGCAAACCCAAAAGTTGCTGGTTCGATTCCCAGCCAGGGCACATAACCAGGTTGCAAGCCAGGTCTCCAGCCAGGTCCATAGCTGGAGGCAGGTGAAAGGCAACCATACATAGATGTTTCTCTCCTTCTCTCTCTTTCTCTCTTTCTCTTTCTCTCTCTCTCTCTCTCTCTCTCTCTCTCTCTCTCTCTCTCTCTCTCTCCCTCTCTCCCTTCCTCCTTCTCTGAAAATAATAAATAAAAAATGTTTAAAAAATTAAAGTATTAACAAAAAAAAACTTTTAGTGGGACCAAATGGTCAACAGAAGAAACAACAGGTGGCTCTGTGAGAATCTTAATGAAGTCCCAATTGTCATAAAAATGAAATTTCCTGCTACAGTGATGGTGTTAGGTGTAATCAGCAATGAAGGAGATATCATGACCCCCTATTTGTTTCCACAAGGCTTGAAGGTGACTGCTGATGTTTACTTTGACATTTTGAGAGAAGTAGTTGTACTGTGGATGAAGCAAGTTGCAAATGAACGTCATTTTATCTTCCAACAAGTTGGTGTACCAGCACATGGCACCAAAAAGGTGCAAGAATTTCTCAATGTTCCTGAATTCTGGTCAGAGGAAATCTGACCACCTAGTTCACCACATGCATATCCTTCAGACCATTATGTATGCAGCATTTGAGAGAGAGAAGTTAATGAACAATGTCATTCCAATAAAGAGGCTGTTAAAGCTAAGACTGAAAATGGATGGATGAAGAAAAGTTAATTAAAGCATGCTCAAGATTCCGAAGTTGAATTGAGTCTATTATTGCAGCAAATGGAGACATTTTTGAACATTTGTAAAAATAACGACTATGTTTATGTATTTACATATAAGAATAAATGTATTTCAAAATAGAACACTTTTGCAGCATGTTGTTTATGTAACTGAAATTTTGGCATTTTATCACATGCACCCTGTATTGCTTCTTAATCCCTGCACTATTTCCCTCATTCTCCCCCTTCCCCATCCAGCTGATAACTCTCCAAATGTTCCCTGTACCTAAGATTCTATTGCTCTACTGGTTGTTTGTTCCATTTCTTTTCTTTCTTTCTTTCTTTTTTTAGGTTCAGTTGTTGATAGTTGTGAGTTTGTCCTTTTAATGTTCATAGATTTCATCTTCTTCTTTGTCTTAAATAAGTCCCTTTAACATTTCAAGTAATAATGGATTGGTAATGATGAATTCCTTTAGTTCTACCTTGCCTGGGAAGCACTTTATCTGCCCTTCCATTCTAAATGATAGCTTTGCTGGATAGAGTAGTCTTGGTTGTCGGTCCTTGCTTTTCATCACTTTGAATATCTTTTTCCAGCTCCATCTTGCCAGAAAATTTTCTTTTGAGAGATGAGTGTTGATAGTCTAATGGGAACTCCTTTGTAGGTAACACTCTTCCTTTCTCTTGCTGCTTTTAAGATTCTCTCTTTATCTTTAAATTTTGGTATTTTAACCCTGGCTGGTGGCACAGTGGATAAGGCGCTGGCCTGCAAACCTAAAGGTTGCTGGTTTAATTCCCAGCCAGGGCACATAACCAGGTTGCAAGCCAGGTCTCTAGCCAGGTCCATAGCTGGAAGCAGGTGAAAGGCAACCATACATTGATGTTTCTCTCCCTCACTGCCTCTCTCCCTTCCCCTTGCTTTAAAAATAATAGATAAAAAATCTTTTTAAAAACCCTATAAATCTTAACAACTACTGTGCAAGGCACAAAATACAGAATTTCATTGATACTGAATAAAATCATTAAAAAATTACTTTAAAAATTTTTTTAAAGATTTTATTTATTTTTCAGAGAGAGGGGAAGGGAGAGAGGCAGAGACAGAGATAGAGATAGCAATGTACGGTTGCCTTTCACCTGCCTCCAGCTACAGACATGGCTGGAGACCTGGCTTGCAACCTGATTACGTTGCCCTGGCTGGGAATCGAACCAGTGACCTTCGGGTTTGCAGGCCGGCTCCTTATCCACTGTGCTACCAGCCATGGTAAAAAATTACTTTTTAAAGTAATATCAATTGCAATATTACCAAACACATGCATGAATAGATTTATACATGTACATATTTTACAAATATACTAGAAAAAATATTTCTACACCTGTGACAGTGTCTAATAACATCATTTAATTAATTGCCTTCAAAAAAATTTCTATTAAAAATATTTTGGGCTCATTTCTTTTGTTTCATCACTGAAAAACATGTCATCTTATAATTATCCATCCTAAGTCCTACCTACAGGGTGCGCATGGTCAACTGACAATATTTTAGTAAAATAAACAACATACCACAAAATGTTCTATTTTGAAATAAATTCATTCTTATATTTAAATACATAAACATAGTCATTATTTTTTTAACTGTTCAAAAAAGTCTCCATTTGCTGCAATAATAGACTTGATTCAACTTCAGAATCTTGAGCACGCTTTCATTAACTTTTCTTTATCCATAAACATCATAATGTTTTCAATCTTAGCTTTAACAGCCTCATTATTGGAATGAGGTTATTAACGTCTCTCTCACAAATGCTGCATATATAATAGTCTAAAGGATTTGCATCTGGTAAACTAGGTGGCCAGATTTCCTTTGACCAGAATTCAGGAACATTGACACTGAGAAATTCTTGCACCTTTTTGGCATTATGTGCTGGTGCACCATCTTGTTGGAAGATAAAATGACATCCATTTGCAACTTGCTTCATCCACAGTACAACTACTTCTCTCAAAATGTCAAGGTAAACATCCTGGATCTTCATTCATGATCTCCCAGATTCTGTGTACAATATCTGGACCTGTGTGATCCTTGCATACCTTATGCATTCTTCTTGATGGTGTGGCAACATCAGAATCAGCATCATAACACCTTCTTCACATGTTAATCTGTACATAAAGGGATGTTATTAAAGTCCACAACCTCCTTAGCAGTTGGCCCTGCACACAGTCCAGATATCATGGTTGCTCTAATATCGTATTTTGACATGATGGTTGCTCTCAAAATGTAATCCTTTATATATCTGAAAAAATGATGTTAAATCATAACCTTAAGAACATAGTTTTCCAAAATTAATAAAAAGCACATGAAATAAGGAGATGCAAACCTGTTGCCAATTGATCACGTGAACCCTGTATTCTCTCTGTATATTTATAGGAAGGTAAATGCATAGAGGAAAACCTAGAAGAACATAGCACCCTATAACTGGTTAGTTCTGGGACAAGAGTTTGGGACCATGGCAGTGATCAAGAGGATGTTGCCTTGGTCTGTTTTTTACATTAAAATGTATGTGTGTAATTATGCAGATGAATAAATTTTAAAACAATTCAAGCTCCATAAAATTCTATATATTCTGTAGCATAAAACCAACTCAATTACAAGCAGATGAAACCACGCTAAATAAAACAATATTTGTGCAGCTTCTGAAGCCTGCTTTAGACACAAACCTGAGGTCCTGAATGTGTATATCTCTGTTAGAGAAATCACCAGCAGTTATGCATATTGAGAAAACCATTTCATGGAGAAGTTAACACTACCAAAAAGAAGTACACTAAGTAAAACTGCACTGTGAGTCTGAGAACACCCAAACAAGTATTGTAGCTCTACAACTGCGAAGCAGATATTATCAAGAAGGGAGACAAATGATTGGAACAGGGCTCACACTTCTCTGAGGTGTGACGAAGCACCATAATCATCTCAGGTGACATTCCTGAGATTGCTGGGTAATGTAGAGGGAAGTTGCCTGACCTGTCCCTCCCAGCCTCCTCCCGCAACCTTGTCTCACCAGTGCCAAGGCTGCTCTAGGTTAAAATTTGTACATTATATACATTGTATACAATATATGTATACAAATGAGGATGGATCAAAGGAAACTTTAAGGGACATTCTCACAGATGATAAAATTGTTCTTTGTTCCAGGAAACAAAAGGGGATGTTTGGGGTTATTTCAGTCAAGATTAGTCCTTGCAGATAAAATAGCTACCACTGAATTTAATCCTTTCCTGTATTCTTCTGAATTTTCTGACCCTTCTGCAGACATTTTATATTGATCCTCTTGGGATTCAGGCTTCACCACCCCGAACGTGATGCTGTCTATCCTCATGATGCATTCATTGTGGACTAACATAACTGTGAGCTGTTTATATTGTTCTCACTTGTTCATGTGCATGGTGTCATTCTCCACAGAAAGGAAACTGGCAATGAAAAGATGAGAAATGGTTCCAATGTGTAAGCTGGAAAGAGGCAGAGCCAGGGGCTTGAACCCAGTGCTGAGCCTGGAAGCCCTACTCTCTGGGCAGCATCCTGGGGCCCCCAGAAAGGCTGGGTGACCAAAGGGAATCCTTAGTATTCTCCTTCTCTGGTTCCAGATGTTCAACTGCAGAATGTCCTGTGGTAGACTAAAGAAAAATGCTGTCAAAAATTATCTAAAGCACCTCAGACAGCTGACAATGATTTGAAATAACAACTAGCTGGTTCCTGAAAATGGAAACATTGAGACCCTTACTATATGTGCACAAATCAGATGACTGGGTTATTATGTGGATGAGAGAAACTGGTGGTGGCCTTGGAAAGGTCACATATATTCCCTGCCTAGTGTCATTTTCACCTGTTAGGTGGAGATAATCGCATGTAAAGCACTTGGTTAAAGAAGAGTGCTTAGCATACAGTAAGTGCTGATTCCTGTTAGCTGCCACCATTACCTCATCCTCACCATCACCACCACCACCACCACCTGGAGGTACTCCAGGATGTGCAGGTGAAGGGGGTGGTGCTGAGTGTGAACTAAGGCCAGGTTTCTGGCCCTGGAGTTGGCAGCTGCCTTCTCTAAGAAAATGCTAGTTGTTGAGTTTTTATTTGAAATACACTTTAGCCAATCATCCAGGCTGGTGTGTGAAGAAATGTGATACACAGAGAGTGTATTTAAAGGCTCGCTTCATCCTTGGGGCATTCAATTAGCAGCTTATATTTGACAAAATTCGGATTTAGAGTTCACTGCTAATCTTCATGTTTTAAAATAGTCACTAGCTATCATGTTGTAGCTTTCTTCTACTTTGGAACATAATAGCATATTCAACCAAGGACACCAGACCTCTCTGCTAACAGTTCCTGCCAATTAAAACCAAATTCCATCTTACCAGCCTGCTGGCTCCCTCCAACAATGACCCCTCTCATTCTCCATGGCCTGGCTGAGAGCATGTTCTCAGTGGATTC